>WEZZ01014412.1:0-16525 GCA_013400585.1 Chloropsis cyanopogon | reverse complement strand
GTTACATATAAGTCCTTGACAAAGCACCCTCCTTCTAAGAATAGTCTTGTACATCCAAAGCTTTAGAAGCTCTGGGGCCCCCAACATAGGAAGGACATGGACCTGCTGCAGCAAGTCCAAAGGAGAGCCATGAAGATGCTCAGAGGACTGGAGCACCTCTCCTGTGAAGAGGCTGAGGGAGATGGGTTGTTCAGCCTGGAGATGAGAGGGCTCTGGGGAAACCTTACAGCAGCTTTTCAGTACCTAAAGGGGCTACAGGAGGTCTGGAGAGGGACAGTTCACAAAGGCATGGAGTGATAGGACAAGGGGCAATGACTTAAAACTGAAAGACTGATGCCTCAGCTGGAAATCTTGAGAAGATTTGTGTGGGAGACAAATACTGAGGGAGCACTTCTGGACATGCACAGCAGCATAAGGCTGAATGTCTGGGGAACTTTTCATCTCATCAGTCTAAGCAGAATTTTTTGACTCATTTTACTCATCCTGGCTGCGTAGTTGATGATCTAGATGCTTAAGTACTATTCTATATTTTATCCTAAATGAATAGATAATCAGAGTAAATCTAATCATACGGCTAAGCAGGGAGAAAAAGGGAATTATTTTGAATGACCAAGTCAAAATTAATGATCAAGGCTTTTAACACAAATATTTTCCTTTTAATTAATTCACCTTCAGTGTTCTTTTTCATTAAAATTTAAATGAGGCACTGTAATTCAGAAGGAGATAACTGCAGAATGGGGAGATATACTGGGCTTTAAATCAGTTCATGGATGTTTGGGGTTATTTCATTGTGTCTTGATTTTGAAGCAATTTTGCAAAATCAAGTGTTGGTGCTATGAGGCTCTTTGGCACATGAACCCTTAAGGACCTTGAGGTTAAATAAAAATTGAGGTAGACTGTTCATGTTTCTATTTATAGTAGAATTACTATGACCTTGTGAGCATTTTTATAAAACAGATTAAAATTTTGCCACTGAATTCCCTCTACAGGCTGATATTTATCACAACAAGGCTTCAGTATTTTAATAGCTCCTTAAAATTAGACTCTGATGCTGGAAAAGGCTTTACTGTTTAAATCAAAACTGGCTGAAATTCAATTTTGTTTCATGGGAATTTAGGGTATTTTGAACAAGTTTTTATTTCAGTGTAAAAGTAGTGCTTTCAATTTCCCATGAAAGCAAACATTTTTTTTAAAAATGATAATTTAATATTTTTCTGAGAAAGAGTATGAATTTAAGCAGACCTTCCTAAAATGAAAATTAATCAATATGACATAATTACCAGTTTTGCAGAGCTTCCAGGGTGTCAGAAGACATTGCCATGAATTGGAAATAGTGAGTTGAGAAGTGGAGGACTCATAGCCAGGTTTGCCAGAGCTTTGATGGAGCTTTGCTTCCTGAGGAGGAGGTTGGGTATCTGAGTCCACTGAGACCTCCTCAGAGCATGTCCTCCCAGTTCCATGTTTATTTGGCATTCCATGTGCCCTCTAAAATGAAGAAATAGTCTTATCATTTTGAAAATGAGTACAAAGAGAGACAGAAGACAATGCCAAGATATAAGCTCATCTTTGCATGACTTAACCTTGGAAAGTCTGCAACTGAGAACAACCAGGAAGTAAACTAGGTGAGAAGATGTTGTCTGGGCCTGTAATTTGGACTGGAGGATGGTGCACCCATCCAGTCAGGAGTCACAGTAATGCTCTTCTTTCAGGCCAGGAAACTCACTTTGCTTCGTATCTTCTACTAGAAAATTCCAGAAAAAAGGCCTGACCAAGTGTGTCTGTGTGTACATCAAGGCAGGAGGTATTTCAAATGAGATTCCCCTTTCTCACTTCCAAAACTGTTCCACTCTCCACACCAAAATAATTTTTTGCTCACAGGCCTGGAGAGCCAATGACTTTGTAACCAAGTGAGGCAGATTTACCTTTGGGAGTCTCTCATGCCTGGAGGAATTATATTAATCCGGAGCAGGATGAAAAGTGGTAGGTTTGAAAATCAATATTTTAGTTTTAGCTACTCAGATCTTTCATGGGTCCAAGATTATGTGTTTATCTGTCCAAAGGCTCAAAAGAAAAGCTGTAGTTGAGCCAGCAGCTTAACTCTCTTGGCAGAAAATTCCTAGATGCTGTCAGTGCTGAACAGTCAGTGTTTATCTTCAAAAGGCATCATCTCCACTGGTTTTCTTTGGTTTAGAACATGAAATTGCAACACACATTTTCAAAACTTCACAATTAAATAATAATTTTCATTAAAATAATAATTACTATACAATAGTATAGTTGAGATCTGTAAAATTTAACTGTGTGGTTTACTGTGAAATATATTTTTCTAAGAAACTCACTATGACTTTTTCTAACTTTATAAAAATCTATGAACAATCTATACTGCATTAAAGATCAATAATATGGAACACACATTGGTTTCTCTATCTCCCTAGTAGAACTCCAGGGGAGCTATTAAAATATAGGTAGTGAACAAACATTAAGTTAAAGTCAGAGTCTTGTCAGATCTAAATATGGCTATTGATAGAATATAAACTCAAAATGAATCTCCTATTCCTTTGTGTTTAATAGGACTTTGAAAATACATATACTTTAATTTTGCCAAAACAGAATAGAAATAAAAAGGAATTAAATTACTGCACAGCACCATAAAAGTATTTAAGCAATCATGTAAATGTGGAAAACCTCTACCTTATTCTAAATCATTATGGCTATTGTTATAAGAATTTATACTGTCTTATGTGATCACAGCAGTGAGTGCCAGCTTAGGAATGATCATACCTGAAAAAAACTACAATATTTTACTGCAAGCCATGGAAGAAATTGAAGTAGAAATAAAAAAGCTGTGAGGAGAGTGAGACATGAAGTCAAGGCCTGTGATTTTACAGCTTATTGTGTTAAATCTGCAATTTTGGGACAATTTCCAACTGAGGCATCCTACGCAATATCAGCAGTCAGTGTGTGTGTGTGTGTGTGTGTCTGCCATCTCATAGATTTTACTGTAAGAAAGGTTTGGCATGGGAATGATTAGATAGGGGAATATCCATCAATACACACCAACTTAATGAATCTGAATCAGAAATAATTATTTGCAAATTATTTATCAACAAAGAATTATTTGTGCCATTTCCTCAAAACAACAATTCATGTGACAAAATCACCAGTGAAGCAGATTCATGACTAAAGTACATCATGGAGGTGTGGATGGGTGCATGCAAATTTATTTCCTAAATTTTAGGAGTTGAGTAGGAAATATCTATATCCTGCTTCTTTTGATCAAAAGATCTATCAGATTCTCTATGTGCACATTTGTGAAAACTCTTCATGAAGGTTCATTCCTGTAATAGAGTTTTGACATAAAAATTGTCAGCACTGTAAACTGGAGAATGAATTCTGAGTCTCTAAACTCAATTCTTAACCAAGTCTAAATATGATTGTTGCTAACCCAGCAGACACTGAGCTCAGTTTGCTTCCCTGACTCACTCTAATCCTAAATGAATGCAAATAATGACATAAGAATAGTAAGAATAGTTTGCAAGATGGGGCAGTGCTAGATGAAAGCAGTAGAAAGTGCTCAGCAGCTGATCATGTCTTTTCTTTTTCCAAATTTAGCATTTTTAGTCACAGAAAATTAAGCTGAGTTTCAGAACTAGGAAAAAATCCCCAAACGCATCTAAATAACAGTCTTTTGACTCCAAAAGCAACAGTTTCTTCTGAAAAAACACTTTGAAAATTATGAGCTCTCTTTGAGCTAGCATACACCAAAAGAAGGGTTGAATTGCAGCTGTTCCCAATCCTCAGCATATACTTTCAACCTGTTCTTGGTTTTCTTTTCTATTAAAAATGTAAGAGCCTCTTTTTTCTGTGCTGAAAAACTGAAAATAAAAAAAAAAATGCAGTAGCTTCTAAAAATTCTGCAAGGTTTAAAAGATCTCTTTAGTAAAGCATTTGATTTTTGAAGTTAAGGCTGGGCTGCTTCCACAAGGTTTTTTGCAGCTCCCACATGGAATATAATCTTGTTTCAGGTTTTAAAAAAATATAAATCTCTTGCTAATGACGACTCTGGCTTTCAGTAGGATTCCTTGATGGTTCCTGCAGGATGACAAGTTGTGTGTCTCAGGCTCCAGCTGAGTGAAGATGCTGGGGCTGAGCAGAGTCAGTAACATCACTCCAGCCACTGTCAGCACAGCCCAGGCAGGGCTCTCCTTCACTCTCAGAGCTGATGTTATTTCTTTGGGACGCAAATGTAATTGCAGTGGAGAAGTACCCTCTCTAGGTTGACAAATGCCACTGCACAACAGGATTAATATTTCACAGGCTAAGTGGAGTGAGATGGCAGAAGCCAAAGCAACAGTTCTGGAGATGGCACTGGTGGCAGAGAGGTGAATCTTTTTTTTTTTTTTTTTGCCTGTGTTGTAAAACATTTCTTATCAAATTAATATGCAAAATTAATAATAGCTATGAGGTATAATAATGATGAGGCCATATACATAAACTAACAGTAATGTTGATGAAGCTTTATGACCTGAGCAAATGTGATCAGGAAATATTCTCCTGGGTGTGTTTGGTTTTTGTTTGTTAATAATAAATGAATAAATATTAGCCTGGCAGTTGCATAATGAAAGCGAAAAAAAAAAAAAATTGCAAACTTCTTTCCTTTGATGTAGTGCCTGGATAAGTGTGCAGAAAAGCAGGCATGAGGGAGCTGAGGATCAGCACTCTGCCATCCCTGTTTCCTGCAAGTGCTGCTCTGCTGGGTCCCCATGATGGGAGCTGTGAGGAGGCTCAGTGACTCATCCGTAGGTGGCTGCCTGTCACAGGTGGGTGAAGTGCTTCCTATATATAGCTTGTGTATGGGTTCACAGCACACTTGAGGATGGCCTGGAATGAAAGGTGCTCTCAAAAAGCCCTGGGTAAGTCATTATTTTATTATTACAGGAAGGCGCTAGCAGCTGTCAGTCTCAATAATTGGATCAATGTTCATATTGCAAAATGCCAGCAGGTTTGACTCAGCTGTTTATAGCTCTGTAGCAGATAAATTATATTCTGTGGAACTGATTTTATTTCAGGTGAGATTCTTGGGAGATGGGAGAAACAAAGGCCAGACCGTTCTTGACAGCTGTTAGAGCTCCCAGTTCTAGTGGCCCAAACAATTTTGCCTCTGTTGTGCTGTGAGGTGGCCAGACAGGGACTGGCAGCTCCTGCTCGTGGCTGTGGCATGGACATCAGCACTGCAGTGTGAATGCAATCCCAGTTTCTGGTCCCTGTCCTGCACAGTGCAGCTCGTCAGTGCTGAATCCAAAAAAGCACAGGAATGCTCTCACTGGTGACTTGAGCTGTCTGGGCCTTGCAGTGAAATCTAAAGGCATTTAATGGCAGTAGACTGGCTTACCTAGATAACTGGGAATTGCTGCTACTCTTCTCTGGTGGGAGAAGTTAATCAGAGGCTCAGGAAGTCATCACCTGCAGGGCTGCACAGCTGGAATGTCCTCCTGCAAGAAAAGGCCTTGTCTCCTTTCTAAAATATGGCAAAACCTTCATGTCAGGAGGAGAATCCTCTTACGTGGTAACCTTAGATTTAGAGCTCTTATCCAAAATCATGCAGTGTAGGTTCAGTTTTTTCCTCTGTTTGAACACACTCAGCTTACATTCTGTTGAAACCCCTTAATATCAGAGCAAATTGGGTCATTGATTCCTGTTAACCCTCATCTAAACTCACATATGACAAAAATGATGTACTGAAGTAATAACATTTTGCTTTTCCTCGCTGAATCATAATTATATCAATGGCACTGTGCATTTGAAGCAGTGTTTCCCAAGATGATCTACAATTTAGATTTTGGAAAAGTCTTAAGAGGGAATGCTATGAATTTCAGAAGCAGAGTCTTAGGTCCAAACCCAGGAAACTTCCCCTTGATGTTTTGTTTACTTTTTCCATCATTGCCTCTCTCTTTCTCTGGCATGAATAATGTATCAATGCTTTTTTGGTTGGGTTGTTTTGTTTTGGGGTGATTGAGTTTTTTTTTTTTCATTTCTTAACACCTCGAGAAAATGGAGATGGTAATTTCTTACAGTGGCAGCTAAGACAGGCACAATTAAGCAGTTTCGTTTCCAGGGATTGCTCAGTGAATTCTTCAGGAAGTTTCTGTGCAGCTGATGCAGTTGAGGGCCAGGCTATTGATTCCTGGCTGACAGCAGACAGATGGCCTGTCAGCAGAGCTGCTCATACTTTTAGTGGGGTACCTCATTAATGAAGCCAACTACCAGCTCAGGTTTTCAGCTCCCTGGTATTTGAAAAGTGGCGCAGCACACTGCAAAAGTAGTTTATTGGATCCTATGTGTCATTCCAGGAACCAGCAATGTATGTTACTGGTGCCCTGCATTCTCTCTGACAAATTTGATTTTTCCACAGGTAAAAGCTAAAATATTGCTTTGCATCTGCACTAGCAGTAGCTTATCTTTGCATTCCCTGATATGTTGGGTGTCAAAGGATACAGAAAAACCTGGGACAGCCAGAAATGCCAATTGTAGGTCTTTTTAGCTTCGTATCACCATTTTTATTTTTGCTTCACCTAGAAAAGACTAACTGTGCATTGTGTGTAAAAATTCAGGTTTCAAAACACCTGGCTACAATTTCACATACTTTATATTTCAAATGAAACAGTGCCATGTAAGGATCAATTCCCACTCACCTTACTCTCACAAACAGTCCCACTGAAACTAAGCCAGCCCTGTAAAATGTGGACTCTTGCTCCTTGTTTGTTTCCTGGAACTGAATTTCCCCAGGGCAGTGACCTGTGTGATCCTGTTCACCAGTACAAGATTCTACTTGTGTTCATGGCAAAACAACAATAGGTTAGTCCAAAATCTTAAACAATGAAAGATGATTTTAAAATAAAGAAAAATAGATTAATAACTACTGCGAGGCTTAATCACAAAAGGTATATCTGCAAGGGTACTGACAGCACTGTGGGCAATATTCTTAAATGCTGTGTTACTGTTCACAGAGTCTGTTTTCTTCAGATATTTTTTCTATATAATCTATGTACTTTCAGAAGAAATTTCTTCATATCCCTGTAGTCATCTTTGTCAATTTAACAAATGCTTGATCGTTTTGTTCAGTAAAATTTTAGAAAGATTTCTTGTGTGCTGTCACCTTTTATTAGTAAAGTTCTCTACAGGGGGAATGGTGATGTCTGAAGGTTAAAGTGGTTGCATTCAAGAGTTTTACTCAAGAAGCTGCATTTTTTAATCAATGACTAATTTAAGAAAACTCAAAGTGTATGGAAAAGTATTGTTCTTAGGGTGTTTTATTGTACCTTTTTTTGGCTTTTTTCATGTTCACCATTTGTTATTCTTCTATTCTTGCTCTCTCAATTACTATTGACGTTCAGGATGACTGTCAGCTCATGGCTTTTTATAAGCTGTTCTGCAAGCTGAACACAAATAACATGACAGCTTGCAGGCTACTTGTTGTCATGGTGTTCTTACTTTGCTCTGGGCAATGCCATATAAAGTACATTACATCTCGACTCCTATTTGCATCAACCAAATATTTTAACATGAACACAATAATATCAGAATGGCAGGATGTTTATGACATTACCAGCACCAAGAAAGCAGAATAAAATTCTGTTCTGTTTCTGCCTACACGCTTTCACCCACTCCCAGGCTCTGTACTACTGTGGTTACAGGATTGTTGATTTCTGTGGAGGTAAGTTGATTTCAAGTTCTAAGCCAAATTATGAAATCTAATTTAAAAGGTCTTTCTGACTGCATTTGCAAGCTTCATTAAGTGAGATGTGACACAGGGAATGTCACTCTACATGTTGCTATTTGAAATGTCTTCCTCCAATTTACTCTGAGATTGTCTAGTTTTAGAAGTTCTCTGCAACATCCACAGTTTAAAGGGCTCCAAGGAATTTCAGTACTAACCAAGAAAAATAAAAAAAAATAATTTGTGGAAAATAATTTATGTAAGAATATTACCAAAATTATGGATTACAGAAACTTCCTGCACCAGAAATATCTCTACATGTGAATAACCTTCCTGTATTTCTGTTTGACTTTGGTTTATTGTTTGGTTTATTATACTGTCTAGCCTGAAGGATAAAATGTTTTTTAAGCAAGAAGATGTATTTTAAGTTCTTGTAAGACAGTAACTGTAGCCACAGTTCTCACCATACAGCTGGTTCCAGGTTTCCAATGAATCATTTTGAATAAAACTCCTCTCAGTGCTGTGCTGTTGGTTGTTAGATACAAGCAGCAGCCTGTGTGAACATCACTGATATGTACAAGTATGACCTTCTGCAGCTTTGCAAACCAGCTCCTGTTACTAAATGCAAATTTTTTGTCTGCAAAGCTGGGTCATTTGCAGTTTTTCTCTCTTCCTCTGTAGTATGAATGTCTGGGAACATGAAGAACAGCAGGCAGAGCCTTGCTGGAAGCCCTGAGGGAGTCAGGAAAAAACCTGCTTCAGTACAGCAGGCTTCATCCCAAAAACCTAGAATAAAGCAGTGCAGGAAGCGCTGTGAGAAGGGCTGTCAGAGACAGGTTGGACACTTGGAGCAGCTGCTGTGGTGGCCCCTCCACAGCACCAGTGAAAGGTTGCACTGTCTGTCTGAGGTGTTTCTGACACGGCACCTCCTGCCTCTGCTGCTTCCATCCCAGCATCAGCACCCACTGCCCATGGCCACACGGGCTTGTTCCTGTGTTTGCCCTGTGCCTGGGAGAAAGACCTTGCCAATCCCTGTGGAATGATGAGCTGTTTTCCCCCAGAACCTCTCTCAGGCTCTTTGAACCCCGTGTGCTGACAAGCCCAACCCTGGGTGCTGGTAGAGGAGCTCTCCATGGTAGTCCCGGTATCAGCACACTCGTTATAAAGCATGCAAGTAATACTATTGTTTTTTTCTCCTACAGAATACTTTTCTAGATAAGACCTAGATGCCAAGAAAATAAAACTGGAGAATAAATATCTCATTTTGGTGTCTCTGTATCGATGTTAGGCTACAACAGCCTTTTAATTTTCCAGCAGCCAGCCCCTGAAGTAAAGAAATCCCCCCTTCTATCCCAACACTGCAAGAGAGAGTGTTGCCTTTCCTGCACTGGCAAATGTTAAGGGCAGACAGAACCACTAGATCTTCCAAGCTTAACAAAAAAAAGGGGATACACCTGGGCTTTACACCTGAAAAATACAAGTATTTTGATGACAATAACTATTTAAATGAAAGAAAACAAACAGAGAAGCAAAAACCACCACCTAAATACAAGTTTTATTTCACTTAAAAAAAAAAAAAACAAAAGCAATATATTAATATATTCTTTGTTCTTCTCCTATGCTTTATGCCAGGCAGGGCACAATGGCTTCATCTGGGTGTATTTATTTTTTGCACACTCTCTCTCACTTTTCCAGGATGGCCTCTTATCTTATGTATTTCAGCACTGTTTTTCTTATAGAAAGAAATTAAAGTTTTAAGGATGAAATTTCCTTCAATTAAGTTGCCAAAAAAAAAAAAATTCCATTCCCAAATACTTACCGGTAACTTATCACTTTGCTATGAAGATTGAGAGCAATCTTTTCTTCCAAATATCTGAATTCCTAGAAACATAAAAGAAAGTGGAAATGAAAAAATAATACATATACCACTTGCTCATGACCAGCTAATGGACAGATCAAATGCCAGGCACAATCAATAGACATATAACATATTAAAAAATTAAAGTTCACCAGACAAAGTAGATCAAGCTTTATCCTTTTCTTCATTTGCATTCATTTTGTGGCTTGTTTTACTCCCAAGAATTGTCACATTTATGCTTTTCTCCCCCCTGCCCTTCACAGCAAATATTAGTGTACACATGACCCCATCCTGCTGGTATTTTGTACAAGCCCTTTATCAAGATTTTTTTCCTCTGAATCTTTCTAGACAGTTTGGACAACTTGAAAAGGAAAGATAAATGAAAAATAAATTTAATTTTTATGTTGAATATGGTTTTACCTTTCCTGGCAAATGGGAAAGAGCTTCACCAGAGAAATATTTTTGGTACAGAAGAATATACAGTGTCATTCTAAAATACCCCGGAGACTAGCAATGCACATTTAAGCATCTGTGTGCATGAGCCAGTTTTCTAAGAAATATTGGTTGGAAAGGCAAGAGAATGAAATACTATTCAATTAAGCATGTTTGGTTTTTGGTTTTTTGGTTTTTGGGTTTTTTTTTAGCAGGATATAATGTAAGGTCAAACACTTATAGATTTTTTTGACACTGTATTATGCCATCTATATTGTTATAACTCTACAGACAACCAAAAGATAAATGGTTAGACTACTGGCTGTCTTTAGGCTTTTTAACAGAAGAAGATATAGAAAATAACTGGTTTTCAGAGACACCTAAGGACATGCTATTGCAGGTTACCCTGGAGGCAGCTGAGCCCCTCTCAGCCACTCACTCCCCCACAGTGGGATGGGGAAGCAAATCAGAACTGCAAAAGTGAGAAAACTGGTGGGTTGAGATAAAGACAGTTTAACAGGTAAAGCAAAAGCTGCGTGGCTCAGCAAGGCAAAAGAGGAGCTAATTCCCTACTTCCCATGGGCAAATGGGTGTTCAGGCATTTTTGGGACAGCAGGACTCCATCACATATAACAGAGACTTGGGAAGACAAACACCATCACTCTGAATGTCCCTCCTGTCTCCTTCTCTCTAGCTCTATATGCTTAGCATGATCCATATGCTCTGGGATATCCCCTGGGTCAGCTAGGGTCAGCTGTCCTGGCTGTGTCCCCTCCCAGCTCCTTGGGCAGCCCCAACCTCTCTCTGCTGGGGTGGGTGAGGAGCAGGAAAGGTCTTGGCTCTGGGTAATCTCTGCCCAGTGACAGCTGAAACCAACGTTGTTTTAGTCACACTGAAACTCCAACACTGAAACTCCACTGAAATATTGTACAAGCTACTGTGAAGTAAATGAACTCAATGCCAGCCAAAGCCAGTACGTGTGGATAAAGCTGGATTCAAAACCAGTTGAGGAAGAGCATTGTAATTGCTTTCATCAAAATCCTTTACTTACACGTGTCCTAAAATCAAGTGCCATACCTTGGGAATGTCAGCAGAGGCAGTTCATATTTGCACTTCATTCATCATAATCATAAAATACTTTAATTCTTGAGCCTGTGAAATCTGGGAGTTTTAAACATTTCCACTGGAAAATGTTAAGCAAGACTGAGTATCGTTTATAGTGCTAGGGCAAGTAGTCTGTCAGGGAGAGGAAAGGGAAAAGAGCGGTGAAGAAAGGAAATAATCACTAAGAGTTTTTCAGTAGGCTGCCCTAATGGAAGAGCAATTGTGTTATGATGCTGGGACAGACCCTGGAGCAGCAGCAGAGGTGACCTTAAACTGACCTGATTGACCTGACCTGACTGAACATTGATTTCCTGCAGTTCTTACCCAGAGGGCAGATATCACCACACTGACAGAAAATTAGAGGGAATTAAGGACTTTGTCTGGAAATAAAGCATGAGCCAGGCAGCTGATTTGGCTCTGTTTGAAATGACCTCTTTGGGCAGTGCCTATTGTTACAGAAGCTGTGACTGCACTGAAACACGACACAGGGATGGCTGCATTTCACATTCTCAGAATTCAAAACATTTCCACAGAGTTATGAGCACAAACTGAGGTCTGAAAAACAACAAAACCAGATGAGAATCTCAACAAAACACATCACTTAATAAGTGTTTGGCCAGCTAAACACATAAACCAGCAAGCCCCAGCTGACTGGGCTGGGCCTTATTACCATACCAGCAACATCCTTTGAACTCCACAGCTCTGAGAAATCAATCTGGTTTACATAACAAAACAGTAAAGTTAAAATAAATGATCTTTCTAGAAGCTGCTTTATAGAAGTTTATCTTAAAATTAAAGATAGCTATTTTGACTGAGAAAAATTTTTATTTGTGTTCAGAATTTCCAGAATCTGGCAACTCTGAACATCCAATACCAGTTTTTTGAAGAGCCAAGATGAATGCAAGGTGTTTCTTGTGTCAGATTTATTGTGTGAGCACAGATGATTTTTCAGAACACATGGTGCAGGTCCCAGCTTTTGAAGACAGCAGGACCAAGAATAAAGACCAGAACAATTTCTTTGTCTCCTGTTGTGTAAAGAATCTTTGGACCCTTAGATTAGTTTATGAATGAGACCCTTCCTATAGAATGGCAGGTAGAGCTGATGGAAGGCAGTATGTGACAGAGTCAACTAATAATTCAAATGGAAATAATAATTAATTATATACTCCTTTATAAGTTCTCTTTATTTCAATTCTTTTATTTTGATTTTGCTAGCTCAAATTCCCAGACATTGGTTTCCTCAATGCTTATATTAAATAGATTAAAGTATGATCTGTTTGTGGAAATATTAATAATTTAATAAGATAGATTTGTTATTTACTAAAAAGCTGCTTTTTTCAAACCAACTCACATTTTACTTAGTTCTGTGATGCATTTCATCTCTTCTAAAGCCTTCCAATCTTACATTTAAATAACTATTGATGATGACTAATCTTTTCTACTTTACACAAAGCTCAAACTTGAGATTTTTCCCTGAGTCCAAATGATCACCAGGGCTACCCTGTTCTGCAGTTTCAAATACTTTTTAACAGGTTTTTTTTATTTCCTAAAGAACTAAACACTCCTCCAAAGGAAACTTTCCTAGTATAAACTCAGAGCAGGTCCATCAGTTTTGTGCTTACATAAGTCGGTTCATTTCCTATTCCTCTGTACTTTGCCAAAACCATGTTAAAAATGCATAATTCCATTCAGCTAATTAAATTTCCGCTGTATTTGTTTCCTCTGTCTCTTCCTGAAATAAAAATTCATCACATATTTAACCTCTTACTTATCAGCCTTACAAATTCCCATGCATCATGCCAGTGAGTGATAAATACTAAGCAGGTAGGATCCCAGATGTTCTTTAATACATTTATGTATTGATCAGTTGCATTTCTTTCAGTAATAATTGAACCTGAACCTGCAATTGTTGTCTCAAATTGTCTTCTAAAATTGTCTTCTTATCCCTGTTACACTTTTTAATAAAGGATTTGCACAGCACAGTACAGAAAGGTGGGTTGGTACACTGAATTAAGCTGATAGTAATCAGCTAATGCCCATCAACGTGTTTATGATACTAAACAACAAGATTGTCTTTCATTTATGACCCAGCTGTCAAGTGATCTCAGTCTGGACATATCTCTGAGTGCTGGAGGCACATTTAATGTCAAAATCTGAGATGAGTATGCAGAAAAAACATTTTCACAGGAATGCTAATATAAAAATATTCTGACATTTATTCCTGGTTTTGAGAGTTTATGACAAAAAATAATCAACTCAGAGATTAAGGATTAAACAGCTCAGAGCTGGTATGGAATAAATAGAAGCATTTTGCACAGTGCTGTCCTCAGCAAAGAGTGAGCACAGTGCTGACGTCAAGGAAGAAAAAAGCTGACCCTTTTGCTCTTTTTCTGGTATCTACATAAGCTACAGGCTCTCTGGTTTATAGATGCCTTTGCACCTTCCCAAAATTAGCAGAAACCCAGTGTCCCATATTGATCACCTTACAGTAGTTGCAGAAGTGCAAGATTATACTCCCAGCAGCTGTAAAATTTTAGAAAGCTGTAGTGTCAGCGTGGTCCCCTAAGCCATCTGTGTCTCTAATCTATTTTTCCATATGAAATCATCAATATTCTGATCTACACAGCCACAGTTGGGTTGTGTTTGCACTACAAATACAATCAGTTACACATTACTCAAGATCTAATTATGTTGGACTGCAAATGATGTTGAACTAGGTAATTTCTTTGGAATGATAAAGTAAATTTATCAAACCCTTTTTTGCCACCCAAACAGAAATTTCCCTCAGAGGATTCTTTTGGTTCACATTGGTTTGCTTTCACATTTAGTGCTGTTTCCCAACAAATTGCTGATACAGCTTAAGCAGTGCTCAGTACCAAACATTTGTGAGGAAATGATTAAATGGCTTTTTTCAGTTTTAATAAAACTTTATCTGAAATATCGCTCTGGTACAACTTTCCAGAAATATATATTCATAATTACTTGCAGTGCTCTTCATTCATATTATCATGGTCTGATTATTTAAAAGGATGTAAATGTCCTGGTTTGCATGATTTACATAAGAATATAAAATATTTTTAGACTTTCAATATTTTGGAAAAAAGATTATTAAAATAGTAAAAACAATCTGAATATTACCTTTCTCTGTAGCAAGTAAAATCTGCTTAAATGTTTTTTAAAAATTAAAGAATGTTCACTTATGAGAACATTCTATAGGAGGCCAATATGAGAAATTTGATTTGGCCAGAAAGATTCAAATTTCCTCAAAAATATTGTTTTCAGTTTTTAGCAAACTAAAAATGAAATTCTTTTGGGACAAAGTTCTGGTCAAAATCAAGAAAGAAAAGCTCCTTCTTCATATTATTCAGCCTAAAGTGCTATGAATTTGGTTTAAACTCCATCTTAGTGACATAATATACATTTTCCAAGGAATCTTGTATCAAGATGTGAAAGAGAAAATTTGAAAGGATTATAGATACATGTTTAAAGTATTGAGAAGAAATAATAATGTCTGGGCTGCACATGCAAGCAGATAGTGGAGCTGTGGATTGCTTCCACAACAGAATTGGTTCACAAATGATCAATATGTTCTTCTAATATTACCAGATTGGAGAAACCCAATTGTTCATGTTCAGGCCCTCCTGTTTTTCACTCAGTATTGACCCTGCCAAACCTCCAAGGTCTGTTCNGAGGTGTGTGTAGGAACGTTGTATGTACAATACCCGAAGTTTGCAACATCAGTGGGGCTCAGCTAGAGTACTACATCAGACTGGGGGACAACTTTAGGGCTGGAAAGTTTGGCAATAGAAGAAAGTTCAAAAAAAAAAAGCAAAACCCAAGACATTTCCAATAAAACCTATGAAGAAAGCTGTAAAATAATGCTTTTATTTAGCTGAAAGGAGACTAAGGGGAGAAATGAGTATTTATTTCAAAAGACAGCTGATGTCATCAAGAGGTTGGCAAAGAGAGGAAAGCACCAATGTGTTCTCCGGGACAATAAGTAATGGATTTAAGTTACCGCAAAGGAGGTTTATCCTATACATTAAAAACATGCTGAATGGCAAGAGAATCAAGAGCTAAAACACAGCTGTTAAGAGAAGATGGGGATTCTGCATCACTAGGCTATTTTAAAAACAGGCTGGACAAATGTCTGTCAAATAATACTCAGGTAAAGCTGAATCTGTCTGGGATTAGTAAAGGAAACCAGTGATTTCCTGACATCACAGCAATTCTTAAGGTTCTGTGTCTGTCTTCAGATTTTTTTAACAGCTCTAAAACACAGGCTACACTGCATGCATTGGGCTGAACTCAGAGCAAATCACTGATTTGTGATCAAACACAGCCTGATGGAACATTATCACCAACCATCACTGAGTCAATAACAGAGACAAAGCCTTCAATATAATGTCTGAGTTTTATTCAGAGGGTAAAAGCCTTGGTCAAGAGACAGTTACCCTTATTTTTATTTAAGAAATGCACAGGGTCTAAGGTAATTGTTGAAATTTGGTTCAGTAGCTTTAAATATAACAGATTTGTGGTCCTCTTTTGCCTTTCACTACATTTAAGAGATAGTAAATGACTGCTAAAAAATAATGAGTTTGCCTCATAAAAGTTAGGCGTTAAAATAATAAGTTAGAGGCCATAAAACAAATGTCCCTTAGGGGTTTTATCCATCTGGACTAGATGGAATATATAGCTCCTGAAGTTATTTTGCAAACAATGTTAACAACATTATTCTAAAGCTTTCTCATTGAATCTTAAAGCCCACAACACATATCTGTTCTGTCCCAAAGATTCACAGGTTCAAGATTTACATGCAAAACTCACAGATGGCCTTACATGGTAATGGACCAAGACAAATCATTGACTCAGGGAAATATCTAAGCAATAGTTAAATCCATCTTTATTCAATAAAATGCTAATACGTGATTAACTTTAATAATCCACATTTAAAACAGAATCTATTCTGCTCCCATGGACGTTCACTTATGTTCTGTAATGCATTTAAATCCTTATTATTATTGTGAAAGAGGCCCCTAGAAGGGACCAAAGTTGAAATATCCTAAAATGTAAGATTGCTGGGGAGCTGGAACACAAAGCTAGATGGAAGTGTCAAGGTCAAGCTCTGACATGAAACACTCTGTTGGCCATTAACAGCTGCAAGCAGTTGTTATGTCCATGCCTAATTTGAAGGGAAATTCATTACAGAGCATTTCAAGGAAAGAAAGCCTGGCTGATCAATATGAAAATGGCAATTTTAGATTGGAGTATCTTTTTTTTTTCGTTGCTCAGCACAAAATATTCAGTTTACTTTGAAATTACTTTGTTCTACTTTAATGAGGCTGATCTAATTCCTAAAGCCTTAGACCAAAATGGTAATTGACAGGTATCATATAACATTTACAGGAGAAAAT
>WEZZ01014408.1:1012-40914 GCA_013400585.1 Chloropsis cyanopogon | reverse complement strand
GTTAAGCCCCTGTCCATCTTTTTCCTCCTCCCCTTAGAGGTCTGTCCAGAGACCCTTTTACCCCTGCCATTCAATCTTTACCTGCCCAGTTCTTTCTAGTAGGTTCTGTTAATCCTGTATAATTATTGGTTTGTATGTAGAAACCCCACCTGTGTTTTATTCTTATTAGCTGTTTCTACTGTCATTTTGTAACTGTATCAATTTTATGCTTGTTTCATTGGTCAAATGAGACCACACCCTGAAAAGCAAAAAGCCCCTGTACGACCCCCACAGCTCGCTCTCTGCTAGGACGAGCGTGGGAGAAAAATAAACTCCTTGCCTCTCCTCTGAGAGACCGCTCTCTGTTTCCTGGTCACAGCTGCAGCGTGGGGGGACGAAGAACTCACGGCACCCCCGCTTCTCTCCTTTCCTATCCAAGCTGGGAGGCGGTAGGTCGACTGTAGTGGTGCCCTTTCAGCTAGCTCGGGCATGGCAGCATCCTCCAAAACACCACTACAGCTCTTATCCTCTGGTAGTCCAGTAGGAGAAGTGCTCTCTGGTGTTCAGAGTCCCAGCTTATATCCATGGTGAAACAGGTGGTCCCTCCCTCTGGGTGTAGCATCTCACAATGGGATGGTGAGTCATGTGATAAGACCCTGATGGGCCCATTAACAGCAGATAGCCCAGGGGGGCTGTTATCTCTGAGTCATGGGTGAGGCACTGATGACCCATTAACAGAGATAGCACAGGGGCAGGAGGCACTTTGGTTACATCTTGCCTCACAACAGTTCACAAAAGATGGTAACAAGAATACACCTAAAACCAGGACACATGTACTGGGACACAGAGGAGGGAAAGGAAGAACAGCAAGGGGGGGATGACAATTTCCAGTTGTTTCCTGCTGATACCATTACTTAAACAAGATTCTCTTGCAATTATATAACTTGGGAATAGAGGATGCTCTCACATTTTAGTTTAAAATGTTTATTTACTTGCTTTATATTTCAAGCTCCCAAATACTTGGATATTTTGTGGAGCAAAGATATAGCTCAGCACTGACTTTGGTTCACAGAGGACCCTGTCAGGTACCACACGTGATACTTGCCAGCCCAAAGACTCTTCTACTACCACAGCAGAAAGCATCTCCAAGAGAGTGGGGTAAAGATGCAGCGAGATACAAGAGTATAGGGTTCCTGCCCCTAAAAACTCCTGCCTTGTTGGTTTTGCTGCAGCCACAGTTTTTTCCTGTCCACCATACCTGTGTCCTCACTTGGCTGCCACCTGTCATTTATATTACAGGAAAGTTAACAGCACACTGTATTGACTCTGAATATTGCTGTATTGTCCCTCAACAATATTCAAGAGCCACTCACTAGTGATACCCCAGTTCTAATTTCATTGCTTGTTCCATGTGTACAACTATGTCTTTGCTGTACTATTTTCATCCATGCCTGTCTTCCATTACAGCTGGACTTAGGAAGGCAGATTATTCTCCATGTCTCTGTAAGATCTGCTATTTCCAAGTCCCATCCCCCTGCAGTCCCTAGCAGCTTAATCCTAACCTGGCAGAAAAACTTCCTTTACATATGGGGACATTCTTGCTTGCTGAGCCAGTTGATGGGTGGGAAAGTAAAATTGTCTCCTAAAGAAACCACGGGCCACTGCACAGGCATGATGTGGGTGTTACCAACAGAGGGGCTGATACTGCTGCATGGAAAACCAACTTATGTGCACAGCCCATTGCATGCTCCTGAGAAGCACAGATCCAAGTCAAGCTGCTCAATTCCCCTTTCTCTGACACTTTGTGGCTCCTGCAGCTCATTCCACAGGGGGCATTCAGGGGCACCTTGGAGGATATAGGATTGTGATCATCTTAGACCTCTTGTGAGGGCAAGGTACCACGTAACTGCAGAATCTTACAGCTTAGCATAGATTTACTCAGTTCCTGCTGAAAGACTTGACAGAATGAGAGAGGCCCATGGCATTCGGAGCAGCACTGATTACAGCTTTAGTGCATCTTTCTGTCTAGAGGTATCAGTCACTTCCACAAGACAATGTCATCCAGAGCCCCTGGTTCCTGCTGCTCAGCAGAGTTGTGCCCTGAGTGGTGACATCCTGAGCTCTGTTCCTGCAGCCCATGACAAGTTCATGGCCACTTACCCCTCATCAGTGCCTCTGCAGCCATGTGAGGCATTGTGCCTGTAATCCCTATTAAATAATAAGGTTTGACAGGCCAGGCACTGCCAGCTAGTTATGGACACCCTGAGCAAGTCACAGGTCACAGGGCTGAAACCCAAACAGCATTAACCACTCAGAAATCACACTGATTCACTGCCTCAAGCAGTCTGTGGTGAGATGGGGATGGAGATTGCAGATACAAATAAGGAACCAATCCAACAGGGACACTTCCTGCCCATCATAGCAATGAGTTTCACTACAGCTGTGGCTGGCAGCTTGGCTGAAAGCTGTGTTTGTGTTGCTTCCCACGGCACTGAGGCTGAAAGGGCTGCAGGAGGTGAGAGTCATTCAGACTGAGACTCACCTCAGCTGTGGTGTTTGCCTTCCTCTTTCAGGAGCTCACTTTATGCTCACTTTGACCTGTTGCAAAAAATTCGATCTCTCAACTACATACTATCCTGGTTGTGCAGAACCACTGGTTAATTAACCTGGAGCTCATAGGAAAGGAACTGTGATTTTATGCTCCAAACATGAATTATGTTTTGGAACATAATTCTGAATGTTTAGTATGAGAAACCTAAAAGAAGGAAGATTTTCAGTCCCTTCTTAAAAATTAAAAACTATTTTAAAAGTGAATTGAAGCTACCTATCCCAGAAATAGAGACACCTGAAATCCCTCTAGACCCCATCACTAAGTCCCTGAATATATAAAATGCATGTTTTGTTTGCCAGTAATATTGGTGGGGATTAAGAAAACTATTAAGAAGAGGGTTGGAAAAATCCCTTTTTAACATAATGACAACAAACATTTACACAATCAACGCAGAGGAGAATAAGAAACTGTCTTCATGCTTTACCAAGGTAGCAAGTTAACTGTGTTTTTTTGTATGATGGCATAGCACCACTGCAAAATGGTCTCACTATAATTAAGTACTCTATAATTTGCATGGCTTAAGGCTTGAATGCCAACGTAAGTTATGGAAAAGTAGAGATACAACACTTTCAGGTGCCAGAGAGGGGTTTGTGTTAGTGAAGTTTCCATGGGATGAGAGATGCCTCCCCACACCAGGCAGTGAAGGGCGCTGGCCCCAGCTCCTTCTGTGGCAGGGTTTGACCCAGAGTTTTCTGCTGTCCACAAACCCCTCGGGAAGATCTCAATCCTTTCAAAGCCCTAGAATTTAAGAAGCCTTGGTGCTGGCTTTGTCTTAAGACAGCCAATACAATTTTGTGTCTTACAGCCTCTCCCAACACCTTGTGGTAGGACTGCTTGTGTTTGCAGCTCCTGTAGACAGGGCACGTCAGCCTTGGCAGCCTGGAGCAGCACCTGGGTGACAGCATGAGCCCCTGAGCTGCAGCTTCAGCCCACCCAGGCTGAAGGACAGGACTGACCAGTGCAAGCATCCTAACAGAAGTATGAGTAGCTTTTGCAGAGATATTCTAAGTTCTTCCCTTTACTGAAGGCCTCAGGGTCAGTGTAAACCCACCACTTTCCTAGGTTCCTTTTTTCCCCCCTAGGCTTTAATTCTACGTAGTTCTTTGGGTACTAGAGCAGTGATGTATTTGGAGTCTGGAGAGGATTGTTTCCCTACCTTATCAGCAGGAGCTCATGCTGATGAAGTGACTTAACAGGGCAAACAGCTTGTGTGATCCTTTTTACCACTTCCCCACCCTCCTAGAAGAATCCTCCATCTCCTAGCATCAGTCATAGCTGTGAATTCACCTTAGGTCCCACAAGAATGTTTTCATACCCCTGGATATTACCCTAAGATCCCATGGGTCATGGGCCACAAATATCCACCTTTTGCACATACAGCTTTCCATTCTGAATCAAATCATGGCTGCATTCAGTTCTTTGACAAAAGTCTCTCACAGCTGGAGTGTTTCCATTTAGGTATATATGGCCCATAAATAAATTACCCTGTGCCATTAGTGCTGGCCCTTTTATAAATTTTCATTTAAAGTAAAGCATAAAAAATAGTGGTGAAGCAAAACCCAGAAATATGGTTAAAATGGAGTGATGTGTGTGCAGATCATCAGTTTCCCATATAATGAAATGATATTTCATCTTTTCCCAATCTTCTGGGAAGGTTTTGTGCAATTCACAACAGAAACACTTGGAAGTGGGTAGATTTTCCCTTTTCAGATTAAACACCTTGCTTCAGTGGTCATAATATGCTTTTTTCCTACTTTGTTACTTTTTTTTACCATCCCTTTTGTTTGAGAAACAAAACGACTTGCCTATAGAGACAGACAGCATTTTTCAGGAAAAATACTTTTTTTCCTGTTTAAGTGAGCTTGTAATTTTTTAAATGAGTAAGTTAAAGTGAAATAAGATTTCACATCTACAAAGAGCAGCCTTCTACAAGAACGTAACAAAAATCAAAATTGCCAATTAATTGTATAGTTTGTGTCTTTCTGCTTAGAAAATTTCAAGAAGTTAAAAAATCAGTTACAAGGCTAAAACGTGACGCTCACAAGCTTTTCAAGAAACACAGAATATAAAATCATAAGAAAGAAACTCCAAGTGTAATGCAAAGACTGGGGAATTTACAACTTATCTCAGTATTTTCCATGGCTGCTGAGTTCTCCTCTGTGTGATAATTGCCTGTGCTAGTACCAGAGCTCGCTACCATCTGTGGGAGATGGTTTCTCCAGAGATCAGTGTTCACTTGTTTTTTCCCTGGTGGCACTTCAAGAGCCTGTGGTGTTCCTCCTGGATCTAGCTGGGTCTTTTCCTCTTTGCCTGGCTCAGGTCCTCAAGATCTTGGGAATGTTTGCCATCCTCCTTCTAGCCCATTTTATTTTGATGAGGAATGCAATCACTAGACCTTTCTACCTGGTATGTCCCTGCTCACTGTAAGGTGCTGCATGGGTAGCAAGAAAGAAGACAAAAAACCACAGGGAAATGGGACCTAGGTGCAGAGGCCAAAAGGATGAGATCCAAAGGGAGCTGACAGCCAGAATTTTCTGGCTGAATTTTTGCCTTTTTTTGTGTGTGTTTTTTGTGTTTTGTTTCCAGGCAAAGTACGTTTAAGGGTGTGGACTATTGAAAAGCTTGGGTGCAGTGTTTGTTTTGTTTGTTTCGTACAGTAAAGCAGACCATATATCATATATAGACTTAAACCATATGTTTACTGAATTTCAGCCATTTCACTCAATAATCCACACACTTTATTTGTTGCCTAAACATTTGTCTTAACTTCTCTGTGACAGTAACATAATACTTGATGAGTAACTGTGCCAACCCATCTGCAAGCACCAGGAAAAAGCAACTCATTTCAAAAATTAGGATGTGAAGTCAAAGGATGGCTGCAATATGATTCTGTATCTCTCAGTAATATTAAATTCTAAGTTCTCAGACACTGTAGACAGTGTCCTGATATGAATAAAGACTGAGCAGCAGCTAGAAGAGAAACAATTTTGAGGGGATTGAATAGATTACAGTCCTGTGGTAGATCTCTAATCTACATTTATTTCAGAATGGGATGGATTTGAAAGTTTGATGAAATAAGATCACATTCTGCACATTCACAGACAGAAAAAAGTGCACTGTATGAAACAGCCAGCTATCACAGTGAGAAATTTACACAGGCTGGTAAGACACTGCCTAACTTTGATTAAAGTGTTCATTGCAAAATTGTCCTTTCTGTGACTCAGTGCAGCTCTTCAGTAAATACAGCTATTGTTCTTTTCTTTGATGTACATTGACCACACAAGAAATTGAGCAATCCAGCACAGCCTGTGTCCATGTTTGGTTAACAAGAAGAATCTCAGCAAGAATTCTGTGTCCCATTGTGTGCTGTAAATTACATAGTTTGTTACCATGCTTTTTCAAAAGAGATTGCAAAAGAAAGGAGTCACTCTGCCCAGAACTTGCTAAGGATCCAACTGATCCTTTACAGTGTTATATGTAAAGAATGGAAATTAAGTGCACTTAAATTAATTAAATATATAGAAAAGAAAAATCAGAAGAAATAACATGCTAATAAGTCCCAGGTAATACAGTTGTACTTGATAAGGAATATTGATTACTGTGCTGTTCACATTTGTTATGCACTAATGCATTGAGCACACATAGAAAAGTGACAGCTCTGTAGTAATTACATAGGAATTGTCAGTACATTCATTTGTGTTTGGGTTATTTCACTGCACTGGCATTTCTATAAATTATTACATGTCACCTTAGATTTACACAAAAGTTAAATCATTTATCTTCCAAGTAATCATAGAAACAAGAGCAAAAAGGTCCCTTGACAAGAATTTGGATTAAGGCCTTAATAAAAATTGTAATGCTGTAAGACTTCTGGCTGATTTTATTTATTTTTTTTTTAATAATTGAAGCTAGATTTAATTGTTCTCCAGTCAGCTAGGGTGAAGAGAAAAAAACTGCAACTTTCTCCGAGTGCAAATATTTATGAGATATAAACACTCAAATCTAGACTGAAATAAAATCAATTATTTTCCAGAGCCCATTAAATAGTGAACTAATACTTGCAACTTGTATTCATGAAGTTATCTCTGCTATCTGAGGCTGAATCTGGTGACCTAGAGAAAGACACATGAGATCCATCAGGTATCTGATTTAAGACCCCTTGATTTATCCTTGTCACTAGTCACAGTTTAGAGCACACATTTTATTCAAAGAATGTTATTAAGTGACACAGCTGAATGAAACACTTGCCTGTCAGAGACTGTTAATACAGTATTTGAAATTTATGAGTATCCTTATAGCTAAAACAATCTACTCAGATAATAATTATCAGGTCAATGCCTTTTTAGAGAAGAAAATGACATATCTGTAAAAGCTGGCTTTTGGGTTTTTTGCTTGTTTGTTTGTTTAACTGTCTGGAGTGAGGAAAAAAAAAGAAAAAGAAAAAGGGAAAAGCCATCATTTACACAAGCCAACAACATTCCCCTGCAGTAAAGAAGGCTAATCCTATCCCAGGCTGCATTAGAAGGGGGACTGGAGAACATGACCATCAGACAGCTCCTCTAAACTCTATGATTTTGTGCCTCTGTGAAAGAAAAGGGAAAGGAAGAGAGAGAGAGAAAAGGAAATAATTACAATCATTTACCTGATTCCAGCAGTCTGAAACAGATGTTTGTTTCCCACTAAAATAAAAATACAAAATATATTAGATTGAATTATTTAACTTCGGTTTTCCTGCTTTATTTGGTTCACAGTGCATTTTGGTAATATTTCGAAGTTTTATCACAATTATAAACTTCTTAATTTTGATCAATGATGGGGTTTTCCCCATTTTGATCAATGACATGGGGGTTTTCTCCCCCCAAACTAAATTGCTTAGTTAATGATCTTGAGGTTGTCCATGTTGTTATGCCATTCTTTGTAAACTGCTACTTTAATAAAAGTTCAACTATAAAGCCCATGCCAGTGATCTGGGCTTGAATTAAACATCTCTGATACTGAGCTTTTCCAACTGAGCAGTTGAAGAGACTAGAGTGGAAAACATGTTAAGTTTATGAAGACTATGATTCATTAACTTAAAAAGAATCTTCTCAATAATGCATAAGTTGAAAAATCTGAAGATGTAAGCTATCCTACATTTTGTGATTCTATTCAGTATTTTTTTCTTTAAACTCAAGATAGGAAAGAGGTTCCTACCAAACTCTCCTTGAGAAATTTAAAACCAGGACTCAAGACACCGCTTTCAAACATTAAACCTTACAGACATGTTAGATGTTCACTTTATAGAATGAGTATCTTAAACTGTTGCAAACTTGCATAAGGAATCTGGAACAGTGTTGCAGAAACAGTGCTGCAGAAAATCTGTATGTCACAGCTTACTCATAACTGGAAAGTAAAAGGGCAGTTTTCTCTTCACAGTCTGAGGTTGCTGATAGTGAATGAGAAAGATATTTGAGTGTAGCTGGCACACATGCTAAAAAAGCATTAGTTCATACTGAAAGCCATTGGGGGTTTTTAGGTTTGTTTGTTTGTTTTCTGAATATGAGGTAGGATTTTAATTCAGCAATAGATAAACCTTCAAATGGATCTGGATTTTCAGTTTGCTTCAAGGCCGAGGTGTTGACATGATTATGCAAACTCTGAAATTCTGCCATTTGCAAAATCAGGCTTAAATGTTAACTGACACTATCAGCACACATCTGCCATGACAGCCAATGTATATTTTATATACTGAACTGATGGCATACCCAAGTTTCTTGATTAGAGAATATTTGGGGTTAGGTTTCTACTGCTTCTTTGTTCTGGATAGGCCTAGAAGCACTGACTGAACACTTTTCATCATGTTTTGGGCTCTCTGACAAAAAATGCAAGCAAAAAATGAAGTATTAAAAGACCAGAAACTTCTGTGTACATTTGAGAATGAAGATCATCAGCCTTGGACAATGGTTCAGATAAGTCTGTAGCTCATTCATTTCCAGCTGGTTCTGTACCTGATCCAGTTCACAGTAACTCAATTGAGAAAATTGAAGACACAAATTGCTGGAGAGTTGTGTATAACTTCACCTTTTCTCCTTACTTCCAACTTCAGTATTCTACTCAGAGCACCACAGCGAGATTATGGACCAAAAAGTTGATATATTTATTTCTAAATGCCAATAAAAATCAGACAGCATGACCCAGTGCAATGAAGGGAGGCAATTACTTTTGAAAGGGTGAAAAAAGGATCTGAATTGTACTTTGCCAGTTATGAAATACTTTTAATAACTTCTTTCCCCGATGGCCTCCACTCCTCATGTGTCACTCTGGGTTATCCCTGGGGTATGTTTATGTAACAGTCAACTGGCTCTAAAGGTCTTTTTTTTTTCCTATTGGGTGAATTTGACAGTCAAGTCTGAGAATGGTTTAACTCCCCATTAACTGTTGCTAATTAACAAGAGAACTCCTGCAGAAAACAAACAAACAAGCTCATAATTTGATGCAACATCAGTCTGGAACACCAAACAAAGTCATTAGGAGCAGCACAACTATTGGGATTAGCAAACAGAGGTGACTGGGGAGAAGGGGCAGTCAAGCAAACACCAGAGCTATGTCATTCTCTGGGAGGGCTAGCATGATTCCCTTCAGTTATTAATCTTCCTGTGGGGTTCAGAAACATGTGAAAAAACTCACACACAAAGGCAAATTTAAAGCTCAAATTCACATTTAAGAATTTTGATGTGCAGTAAATAAAAAGACTCTGTTCATACTTTTTCTGAACTCATCCATAAGGACAGAATTTGAGAGCCAAATGCATTTCATGTAAGGGAACTGCACAGAGCAAAGCCAGACAAGCTCCTCTAAATGTCCCATCCCAGAGTTTGAAATTTGCAGCCACTCCGCATTACATATTAAATCCTGCTGCAAACACAGTCCATGAAAGTTGGTGGACAAGAAGTTTGTATTAGATCCATTTTCACTCCTGCCATCCATCTCCAGCCTTTGGTGAAGCCAGCAGTGGTTATGCAAATTTCACTTGTCATAAAAAGTCCTTTTTTCCCTTCTGTTTTTTAGTTAAATTTAAAAGGACTAGAATGGAGAATTCCAAAAGACCACTACATGAGCACAGTTTGTAACTGATGTTCACTTGTTCTGTAGAAAACAGGAATATTTCTTCTAGGTCATCATACTTTTAAATGGTACATTTAAAGCCCTAACGAGTGATTAACACCTCATAGTATGAACTCCGTTGTACAAACAAGGATGTCTCTATTTCAGTGAACGTATACTGTAAGCAAAATGTGGTTATAACATTTGCATAATTACTTGTGACCATTTAATTCCTGGTGTCTTTGAAAAAAAAAAATTAGGCTTAATTGCTAAGGCTGTGTAAGAAACAAAAAGAACAAGATGCTGCACACTACTTAGGTGGATCAGGACTGGCTGGCATTTGTCAGGGAGCATTTTATGCTCCAGGGAAACCCTGCCACAAAAAAATAAAAGTAAACAAGGGATAGGATATATTTTAAAAGAATAGGGTCTGATAGTTATGGAATGGAGGACTGAAAAGGCAGGGAAGGGGCTGTAGTGCAATCTACAGAGGCACTAAAAAGTATTGCCACTTGGAGGATTTTATCACACAACATTGTCAGAGATGTTTAAAATATCACTGTGCCAAAGGACAAAGTAAAACCAAGGAAGAAGCGAGAGAACTAAAGCTCTCCTTTAGGATCTTTTTTTCCAGTTTATTGGCAGAAACAAACCTGTCAAATTACATTATTTGAAGTAATCTCAAATATATCTGCCAATCCCAAGCAAAACATTTCTTGTGGGTTTTTTGGGTGGGGGTGGGTGTTAGGGTTTTTTAGTTGAGGTTTTTTGTTGGTTTGTTGTTTTTTTTTTTTTCTGGTTGAATGTCCTTTTATCCTTCTTACCTGCACTTTGAAAGAATCATTAGTTTGAAATGACAATTCAACAGATTTCATTCTCAGGTCCTAACAGAAAGAAAGAGTAGCCTTCCTTCAAATACTTCTTTCTTTCTACCCAGAGCTACTTGATACATTTGTTATGCTGTTTGAATCAATAATAATTCCTGTTGAGCCCATGTCTATGGGCTAAGCAATTGCTACATCACAGTCTCACTACCTGAATAGTACCCAGCAGACCCAAAGGGCAGGTTTTCAGCTCAGAAAACCAAAAGGCAGAGTTGTGTCTTTTTGTGCCTTGTGTTTTCTTTGAAGCTCTCCTGCAGCACAGTGAATGAGTCAAACTGACTCCTTGATCATCCCTTCTATGCAGATAAACCTCTCTGGGGAGCTGGGCTGAGGTAATGCCAAAGACAGCTCTCTCTGTAGCACATCAGCTCCCCAGGGTCATAATATAACAGGAAAGAGTTGAAGGACACTTAAAGCTGTCCTAACAATACCAGTCCACAGGAGGAAGAAAAAAAAAAATACATAAGGTGTGTAAAAGTTAAACTCATCTTTGTTCTTTGTCATTAGTGCTGTGTTAGGCACAAATGGGCCAAACTGCAGAGCCCAGGCATCAATCATCTGCCAGACAAATCCCTCTGTCAGCGCATTGCCTTTCTCAAGGGATCACATGCTGCAGCTGTAGTACCTGGAATGCAATCCTTTGGTTTTGATATGACTTTTGTTTCCACAGAAATCAACTGGGAAATAACCATGGGTGATATAAACTACATGGGCAGGAATGCTATGACAAACAATTCCAGCCTGCAAATCAAAACACAAAAGGGAACGAAAAAAAAATTTCATTCCATCTGTATAGACATGCACTGAATAGTCAGATACAGGGCAGAATTCAAAGTTTCCAGTAGGCTTCAGCAGCACATTTCCCAGTTATTACTCTATTAAAGCTTGTCTTATCACCTGAGGATGTACTTTTATGTTGAAGTTATAAATAAAGCCATCATGAAATTCTCACAGCAACCAGATTATTGCAGTAATGATAACCAGGATGCCATTTATTATCAAGTATATTGGCAAAGTCTCGCACTTCAGTGATAAGGATACTTCAAAAAGTACTTATTGCCTATTTAGTTATGACAGTAACAACCTAAGCGTCCCCAAAGATCAGAAAAAATTAATTCTTTGATTATTTAAGGACAGAAGTTGCATGAAAAGATCATCTTAACTGCCTTCCACATAACACAATTCTATTACATCAGCCAATCACTCATGGAAGTATGACAGCTTGCATTTGAAGACAAATTTTACTGCTGGGGACATAGCTGCTGTTTGACAGTGCTGCACTGCCCCAAACAGAGCTGGGGGTGCCACAGCACCTTTCCATGACACCTGACACAAAGAGGTCTGGGGACTCCTGCATGTCAAAGCTTCTCCTGCTTGGAGAAGGAAAAAAGAAAAGGTCCAAAGAGCAACTAAGCTTCCCTTTCAAGAAAATACACAAGTCTACCTTTAAATTTATCCTTTCTGGGAACAGCATTGATTTAAATTAAAGTGAAAATATTTTCTTGTCTGAGAACCTTAAGTATTTCATGCAATGAAAAATATTCAACACAAACTTTCCGGAAGATCATTGATGGCATCATAAACTTCCCGTGCCTTTAGGTACCGGGCAAGCAGTCACAGTCCCTGCCAGAAACAAGAGTTCTTTGATATAAAATAAACAATAGTACAGGAGAGAGAGGTGGACAAAAGTCACTGCATTGCATTGCATACGCTGTTTATTTATTTTGGGTATTTTACTTAAACAATTTTATATACCTACATTAAAAAACACTGAGAAATGTAAAAAAAAAATTAACCAGGAACACCATTTAGCATTCCAGCCATTAACATGGATGATTTGTGACATACAGCAGATTTGAAGAGGGGTGTGGAGGATAATGTCTTAAAAAAATAAGCCTCAAAAGCTCCCTGTGTAGAAGGGCAGCACTGTTATTCCAATTTCATTAAGGGAAAATGACTCACAGTGGGTTAAATACAGAGACTGAAGTCACCTAAATCTGTGTGGCTCAGCTTCAGAATGAAGCCCACTTAGGTCCTGTTTCTTTCTTTTAATAGCATGACCGTGCTGGCTCTCCAAAGAGCCATGAATATATTACAGAAATTGCTATTCTTCTGTCACTGCATGGGCTGCCACAACAGGCTGAATGCAGACAGGGATGATTCCAGAGAGCTGATTTCATAACCATACCATTCAGGGCTCAAGGATAGGAGAGATGGATGAATATGTGCTGGAAGGCATTTCCCCCACGTGGTCTCTGCTTTTGCCTCACAATGCTGAATTCCCTCACAAAGATTAAATATGTGCATAAACACAGGTGAGTGAGGCTTTTAACTTTCCTGCTCTTCACCAGCTGTTCTTCCATTCCACTGAATTTTCACTTACTGCATTTTCAGATTGAGTATGAAAATGTGGGACATATCAAAAAACCTCACAGAAGCACACAGAAGTATGGAAGGATGAAAAAATAGGAAACAATTGAGGGACTGGCAGAGTTCACAGAAAGCACTCTCTCTGCTGCGTAAGTTTGATTTGAATTATTATCACCTCAGAACCCTCAGTCAATGCCAGAATACAAAATGTGGACTATGTCTGATAAAAAAAACCTGTATGTGGGGGTGTGGGGTCCCTTGTTTCCCCGGCTAGCTTTCTTGGGGGGACCTCATCCCGCAGGCACTGTCCTCAGCTCTTCCCCTGGTCCTTCCTAGCTTACTCAGCTTAGGAGGGTACCAGGAGGGGCTTGACCTCGTGCTGGAGCCTGCGGGCTTCCCACATAAAAAACCAGAAGGGCAAGAGCGAGTTGGACAAACTTCTTTACTTTTCGATGGTACAGCTCCAACTGAGGCCTCGCGGCTCAGAATGGCCCATCCCACGGGGCGCGGCCCCGCCCGGTCCAATCACATAACAAGGAGGGAGACATGACATGCAAACTGACCAACCCCTTCCCTAATGGTGGGGATTTCCAGGATTTCAGCCAACCAGGAGAGACCTCCGGGGTCCCCCGGGGAGCATCCTCAAGGGCAGGGGTGTGGAGCTTGGTGGGTCCCATCTCGCCCATTGGCTGATGGGGAGGGGTTGGAGGCTGCTGGGGAAAAACCCACTTGGGAACAGAGGGAAAGGGGAAGGGGCCGAACCAGGGGGGATGAGACCATTATAAATCGATACACAATAAATAAAATATAATAAATAAATGAACAAACTGCCACACCTGTAGCTAGAAAGGAATTCTCCATTATTTCTTTGAATTTTGTGCTCAGCAGATTTACAAAAGGGATGTTCAGAAACAAAATCTTTCCTCTTTGGGCTACTTAAAAGGTAAGGCCGTGGTGGTAATAATGAGAACTGGACTTCTGAGACTCCAGGAGAAACATTTTACACTGGTGGAGTATGTTGAACAGCATTGAGACTGAAGATTGTGACAGAAGTGAATGTCAGTTTAGGGAAAAAAAACTGGATCTGATGAATATTCTAAAGTCACTGTCATTCTTCCTAAAGCAAGAATATAAAAGATCCCTGATCTCATTTTTTTCTTTTCCTTTAGATAAAAGGTCTCTTTGGCTCTTGGATGGTGAATATGAAGGCTACTAGTTTTGGTTTGAATCATTAGGGTTAGCCATTCATTTTCTGCTTCAAAAAGGAGAATAAAGAAAAAGAAAGTAGTAGAAGCTTTGTTTGCAATGTAATTACAAAGAGTAAGTCCGCAGCTCATCCACTTGTCTGGGAGATGGAACTAAAGAGAATTTACCCTTAGGGAAAATTCCCTGCTCCAAGATGTTGATTCACATTTTCACCCACGGAGCTGACCAGTTCCAGATGTCTTGAGAGTCAGACAACCTGCAAACTCTCAACCTTCCACAAACACCGAGCTGTCCCTCCTTTCGTCCCTGCCCAAGTACTCACTATGAGCGCTGCAATTCTCTCTCTTCTCCTGGATCAAATTTTTCTGCATAGTGATGTAAATTCCTTGTGTCTAGCACTGCACAGAGTGTGTAAGAGCCCTGAAAGAGGGGAAGGCAATAAGACATTCAGTGGTGCTATTCTAGTGAAGCTGTTACAAGCTTATATTTGCAAGAGGGTGAAAACACCTCACTGTGGGAAGCAAAATATATAAGCAAGCACAAGAAGACACTTAGACATTTTTGCTTACTCCCTGCCCCTACTTCACCACATTTTTCAGACCAAATAAGAATAAAAGTAGAAGAGCAATTCAAAGCATGAGTGCAATTTCTTGGGACAGCTTAATATCATCCCCATGGAGCAGAGCCATGGTGTAGGTGGTAGATGCATCTTGTGCACTGCTGCAACATCACAGAGCAGATATTTCCAGAGGCACCTTAATTCTTAGCACTTTGCATAAACTAATCACTTCAGAAAAGCTGGAAGGATCAAAATGATGAGGTGGATTTTTTAACACCATGCAAGTTATTTCCTAAATGCTTATAATTATGTATTTTTTTTAAAAAAAAAGGGAGGTGAGAAAGGAATAATTAGAATATGAAAAATTATTTCTCAGTATCTCCCCACACTAATAAGACAGTTCACAAGGCAGTTAATTATACCAGAATGATTAGTGCATCCATACTTATGCTGACACATCTGTAACATAAAAAATCAGGTTGTTCTGAAACGTCTGCTGCTGTTTCTAGACTTCACCAAATAGTGTCTCAAAAAGATTTCAATGTTTCTTCTAAAGGATTTGCACAGCTTAAGTTAATTGGAGATAAGTTTATTCATCCAGACTTCTCTAATTTTCCACATTAGGCTTCTAAGGGATATTTCATATTTTTTATTATTTTAATAAATGATGCACCACTGAAAATTAGTCACTTTCCTTAATCAGAGGAGAAGGTAGGTTACTGCTCTGCGTCGCATAAAACACTAGAAGAACCTCATTAAAGATTTGGTATTTGACATCATTCAGTGACAGTTTTGTACATCACCAGAGTTGGATTTCATATTAAGTATTCCAAAGGATGTTGTAACAGCTGATCTAGGGATTGAGAACTCATGCCTTGGATCAAACTAATAATTCTGATTTCTCCTCAGTATCATCCATCATAAATATTTTTCACTTGAGGCTGGATCTCAGATCCCTCTGGAGCACATGATCCCTGCACTTTGCCTTCCTCCTGTGCAGGGTCCTTGCTGCAATAGCCCCCGCTGTGAAGGACACCTTGGGTGCGCATTCCCTCTGGAGGTCCAAGGTGCACAACTCTTAACCTTTCTCCTCTGACAGTCACTGCTGGTGCCTTGGGCCTCATTTTTGCTTCCCTGTCTAGGGGCAGCTGAGACCAAGGGCACTGTGTTTGGAGAGAACCTGACATCAGAGTAACAACTGAGAATCATCCTCCACAGCCCCAAACCCCTGCTAGCATGCAAATCAAGACTCTACAGACTGTCCCAAGCCTGAGATTGTTTTCATTATAGGATCTTGTACTTCCTGCCATTTGCCATTGAAGCTCACATAATAAAAGATACAACTGGGGTTTTTTGGCCTTCCTTGGCCAAAAAAAAAGACACCAAAAAAAAAAAAAAATGAGCCTCTTCCCCATCCTGTGGTGCAGGATGGAAAATCCACAGATACACAGAAGTGTCATGGCAGTGAAAGTGACTGGCTGCAGAGCAGCTTTGTGGCTGGAGGGAAGTAGGAGAGGCAATTACACTGAAATCAAAGATATTTTGACAAATTGCTTGCAACATTTTTATAAAACTCTTCAGAGTGTTGTGATTTGCCCAGGTCCATCCTTCCTGGATTGCAGTGAAGAGAACAAATCAGCCTGGTTTCTGTAAGCTGCAGTTAATGGTTGCAGTTAATAGCTTGTGATATTGGTAGCAGGGACAGGAACTGCAATTAGTTTTATTAAAGGGAGAAAAGGCTTAAGGTAACAGAAGTTGGGAGCACCAACATGAATTAATTCCACAGAATTAAATAGCAGTGTCATTATGGAACCTGTGGTTAGAAATAAAAAGGATGAGGCTTTGAAGGGCCACAAAAGTTTTTTCTCAGTCACTTTGATNAGTCACTTTGATACCTTCTTTTTTTTTGGGGGGGTGGGGGGTTTGTTTTTGTTTTTTGTTTTTTGGGGGTTTTTTTGGTTTTTTGTGTTTTTTTGTTTGTTTGTTTGTTTTTTTGTTTGTTTGGTTGGTTTTTTTGTTTTTTTTTGTTTTTTTTGGTTTTTTTGGTTTGTTTTTTTTGTTGTTGTTGTTATTGTTTTGGTTTTTTTGGGTTTTTTTTTGTTTGCTTTTTGGCTGGGAGCAATACATATTGTAGCGAGAAAGAAAATGTCTCATAAGACGAAGCACAAGTGCACTACAGTAGGTATAAATCCACCAGTCTTANTTTGGCTGGGAGCAATACATATTGTAGCGAGAAAGAAAATGTCTCATAAGACGGAGCACAAGCTGCACTACAGTAGGTATAAAATTCCACCAGTCTTGTGGGAAAGCATGGACTCTTCTGGTCAAGAAAAGACCTGAGAGCCCTTCTGGTTTGACAGAGGCTTTCTGCATTCTGGCATGACAGGTGAGGATAGGAAGAATGGATTCTCCACCAGCATTTATGTATTAACAGCACAGGCAGGTTCCGAGGTTTGGGGGAGAGCTACACCATCCTTCTGATGGCTGGAGCAGGCCCTGGCTCTGTGGAGGGGTGCAGGTATGGAAGGCTATTAGAATTCTTTCAATCAGGCCTTTTTTGAAGCTTTTTGCCTTCACTTGTGCCACACAGAGTGGCAGAGAACATCTTTGATTTCATCAGTTGAATAAAGAGCTGCTGCCCAGAGGCAAAACTGGCAGAACTCAGCTACAAACATTCCAAGAGTATTCACAGCCAGCTACATCTTGCATTTGACACATCAGGGTAGGAGAGAAGCTGGTGCATCACTGCTTGAGTGTGTGAGCTGCTGCTGACCCACCAGAGGGTTATAAGGTATGGAAAGGTGACAAGTCCCACCAGAGAGCCCAGGAGGCTTCTCCAGTTGCCACGTGGGCCACAGTAGCCCAGGACACCTTGACATTGAGGTGAGCTGGGTTTCAGTGGCAGAGCCCACAGTCTTCCCTATAGGCGCTAGGATTACATTCTGAAGGTACTTTGGAGTATTTCTAAGTGAATTTCAGTTGAGCTGCCTTGGGGCAGATAGGATCTAAAACAGACCAGAAGCCAGGAAGAAGCTACAGGGAGATAAGACCAGAAAGAGAAATATCTTTATTTCTTTATTGTAAACCTGAGTGGCAGTTTTGCCTGCTTGATTTGGAAATATCAGCCAGTCTAGGTGATAGAACTGAGGAGCAGAATCAAGTATGTGAGCTTTAGCAGTGTAATAGGGAAAACTTAATCCCCAAACTAACCCTCCTTTCTCATAAGTGAGCTATATTGTATTTTGAGTTTACAATGATCAGGGATTATCCTCCAAAATAAATAATAAAATAGCATCCCATATCTATGGCAAAAGTTAGAGTCTGAAGTTGTAAATTGGAAACAATGACCTTGACTCTTTTTCTCAGAGGTTCAGACCAAAGAAAAAAAAATTTAAAAACCAGTGAAGTCAATAAAGGAAGGAAAGGAAAGGAAAGGAAAGGAAAGGAAAGGAAAGGAAAGGAAAGGAAAGGAAAGGAAAGGAAAGGAAAGGAAAGGAAAGGAAAAGGAAGGAAAGGAAAGGAAAGGAAAGGAAAGGAAAGGAAAGGAAAGGAAAGGAAAGGAAAGGAAAGGAAAGGAAAGGAAAGGAAAGGAAAGGAAAGGAAAGGAAAGATAAAGTAAGAAAAAGAGAATTGGAGCTGAGATGCTTCCTATTTATTTTTTAGATATTACACTAGCTTTTCCTCTTACCTTGTCCTTCCCCACTTAGAATCCCTATTTTGCATGCAGAGCCAGGCTCATGATAAAAATTCCTCCATTACATCCACTGACTACAGCCAGCCTCAGCCAGGGAAATGGATTGAAGGATTCAGCAGGACCCTAGTGTGCTTATATCTCTGCAAAAGGGAAAAAAACGAGAGCTGATAGAACAAAATAATGACCCCATCCTTCCTGTTAGATAACAACAGTTACCATCAGGGATGAAACACCTCCTTCTAGAATATAAAAATGCCATGATAGTGCTATATCTTCAAGGCTGTTTTTAAATCATAACTAAAATACTAAAAGCACTGTTTCCTTATTTTTGTTCCCACACACACATTTGCTTCATGTACTGGGAAAAATCAAATCAAATCACCCTGTTCTGTGCCTGAAAACATCAGATTTACTGCAACTTAGAAAGGTACTACCCTTCAAGTGAGTGCTGACATTTCGACATGTTCATAGTCACAGCCACATTGGTTTAACCCCATCTCAGCTCTCAATCAAGATGTAGATCTGCAGGAAATATTAGTTTTCCCTCCCTTTCATTGTCTTCCAAACAATTCCTTAAGTGTTTAACTATTTTTTGTTGCCCAGGTATTATTCAAGTTCCAAAACACACACACAGAAATCAACTATTTAAACCAACATCAAGCTTAAAAAAATGATCCATTTCATCCTCTTGTAGAAGCCAATGAGCCATTTTGAATTTATTGTGATGGAAAGACAGTGTCTGCTTGCAATTAGGCTAATGAAGATTTATTCTCATGGGAAGATACTTTAAAATAATAATTTTCGTTAGTTATTATAAAAAATTTTTAAAGATACTTCTATGCACAATTTAGCTTTGATTACCTGGCATCTGAAAACACATTCTCAGAAGATGTTTCCAACTATTGTCTTACAAGAGGGAAAGAAAGTAACTCCTGCTTAGGAGACAGTTGAGTTGACATTTTGGAGCTTAAAATGGGACCTCAGTTTTAAATATTTGTAACAATGTATAGCATGTATGAAATCAAAATAATTTATCAATAACTCAATATACAGAAGCACTCTAGCTCAGGCCTGCAGGATTTCTATATCTACTCACAGCTGTGGGCCTATTTCACTTCAGTCAGCTTTCTCTCACCCACAGCCACTAACCTTGATCCTTCTATTTTTTTTTTTTTTTTTTGAGTCCTGGCATATGCAATGGATCCTTAGAGTTTTCCTAATGATGCTTCCCAAGGTGACAGTATCAAATATCCTTCACCGTTCTGAGATCTTTCAGAACTTCCTTGACCTCCAGATGTCCTATAAATAAAGCTTTCTGCAACATCTCAGTACTCATAATCCTGTAGCCTTTAAATAACAGTCCATCTAGCAGTACTTTGGTTTTAGGGGTGAAGAACAGGCTATGCCTGTCACCCTGTCCTATCTCTTAATTGCTTTTTTACAGGATTTTATTTTGCAGCTTTGCTGATCACAGCCTACATTTCAAAGGCATCAGGACAGGGTTTTTTTTAATCAAATTCTTGTATACTTCTCTTTATCCACTCCTCTCTTGGGCATGCTTTTCTGCAGATGAAGAGCTACCTGCAAATACTTCAGTATCCTTGTGTGCCATCATAAAGGTTTGATATTTTCCCAAATTGTATTTGAAATGTGAAGCAGCATTCGTGTTGCAAATCAAGGAAGTGGCCTTGCTGCCACCATGACATGCTTTACTGCTTTGAGTATGATAGGTACTTTTTTGAGAATGACTCTGCCTCACAGGAAATGGAAATAGATTCCATTTTATGCATATATTTCATTGGTTTGTTTCCTTGTAAAAACAAAGGAAGATGATATTTTTCCCTCCAGTGAACCCAAATCTTACTGGCTTTGCTGGATCTTCGTTACCATGCCCAAAACAATTATTTTCTGAACTGCTTTTGTCTCAACTTTACAAGAATAGAAACTATCCTAAACCCTGAGCTGCGGCTGTGTTGGGATCTTTGAGTCTGTTTCCTTCAATAGTTCCAGTGTGATAATTTTAAGAAAATACTTGTTTTCCATGAAAACATATTCTAGCTCTGAAAAGTGTTGTTTTTCATGTCTACTTCATTACCTATTGTTCTAACACAAAAACTTTTCGAAGTTACATGGTTTTTATTCACTCAAAGTGTAACTTTCTGTGCTCCCTTCCATAGTGATTAACTATCTATCAAAGCTCCAAATCTGGCATCTTTATCTCTGCTGAACCACACAGTGAGACATACAGAATGCCATGAAGTGAATTCATTATCCTACATCCAATAAAAATTGTTTTGGCCTAGTGACTATTTTTGGTTAAGCAAATGCAGATTTCTTATGAAGAATTAACTCTTAGAAGGCTAAAAAAATTATCCTAGATATGTTCTTTCCTCTCAAAATCTGGACTTTAAGCAGGTTTGTTAAAACAGTCAAATACACAAACCTTGTGGGAGATCTGCTGCTTTCAGCTTGTTTTCATGAGCTCACAGCACTCTCCTATTTTATCTCTATGAAGAGCAGAGTACTCCAATGCCAATACTACAATTACACATTTAACAACCTCTGCTCAAGTTAACAAAAGGCTGCTTAAGAACAAATTCTCGTCAAAAATAAAGGTTGGGGTTTTTAGTCTTTTTTTTTTTTCTTGACTGTTACTACTTAAGGCCTGAGACTGAAACACTAACCTTTCCCTTTTATCTTCCACACTACAAGAGCATTTCAGCTGTGGTGGGAGTTTCAACAGCTTCATTCAACACCTTGTCCCCCATCACCCACTATGAGCCAAGTCATCCCACACCCATTGTCTGAGGGCTAATTCCTCAGCACCAGCTTCTGTTGTGAACCAGCTGGTATGAAAAGCCTCAGACCAGATCCTTGAGCAGTGTAATTCTCCATATAGAGGATGAGCTAATATTTTGCTAGACATCTTTTTGGTAATTTCAGGATTTCAGGGAAAATGTACTTTTTAAACAATTATACAATGCATTTGGTCTGCAAAATCATTTACAAAAAGTGGCTGGAGATGTGTATACATTATCTCTATTGTAGATAGGTTAGAACAGCCAGAGAAGGGATGCGCTCTGTCTGGGATCACACTTAGCCCTGAACAAGCTGACACAAAGGAGAAACTACTTTGTCCCCAGCATTAACTATCACAAGATGCTCAAGTTAGTTTTCAATCTCAGGGCAGTGCAATTATCCCACATCCACAGTGACATATGTATTTGTTTTTGCTAGGCTAGATAATGCCTGGATGCTCCATACCAAGCTTTGTACTGCTCAGTTATGCCAGTCTGGGGTCTGTATGAAGTAGACTGGGGAATGGCTCATAAGTTATTCTTTTTCCTAGTTTCTATGTTTGTTTCACTACTCTGCCAAAGAAAAATATTTGCACTCTGAGAAAGATCTGGACTGACCAAACAGATCCAGTGCTGGGAGAATGTCTAAGGAGCCAATTTCTCTGGAAGAAACATTTGTCATAGAATCATTAGTGTTGGAAAAGACATCTAAGATTATTGACCCCAACCAGGACATAAGGCTCAATCACAAAGAACACAACCAACAGACAAGAAGAAAACCACTACTGAGGTTTACTAAATACTACACAAAACTGATTGTGACAATGGACCCCAAATAAGTTCAGCAACATTCACCGACATATAGTGGCATGCTCCCAAAAAGGGAGTAGTTGTGCACATGAACAGCATTGATGCTAGAAGATGAACAAATTTGTAATGCAGCACATTAATAGCAATTTGGGATGACATATATGTGAGATTTGTGTATGTGTTGGCCTGTTGAACACAGCACACCATGAGAATTAAGCAAAAATTTTGATCTTTGAAGAGGAATGTTGGTGTTTTCATGAGATCACTTCAAGGGTAAAGAGCACAAGAGCTTGCTTCTCCCCCATAGCCCATGTTCGAGTGCCAGGAACACCACGAGGGATGTTATTCTATCCATCACACAAGCTCTCTACTTCCAGGGGATGGAGCACTGCTAAGCATGAATCAGCTGTGTAGGATCTCTCACAAAGCCAGTGACTGCTCCATCAGTTGCCAAGATCTCTATGCAACTTTTTCTTAGGAGAAAATTTTATACTCACCCCCCCAGGCAGTAGGTTCCCTCCCTATAATTTACCATAAATCAGATGTGGACTTTTTTTTTTTCCACCAAACCACACACATTCAGGCTCCCTCCCTTTTGTTGGCCAAGAAGACATCTCTAAATACATCTCTGCTGAAAGTTTGTTTATCTTACACTGCCCAAGACATCACTTTTTACAGGGAAGGCAAGGAACTTTCTTGTCCTCTTTTTTTAAGAAAACTGGCAGGTCGTTTGGTGGCTTCATGTCAAAAAAACTTTAGCAGCCCAACAGGCCTATCCTTGTCAATAGCTGTCAGCACATATTTTTCTAAACAGACAAAATTAAGTTGAAAAGTAAAAATAAATCTTTTTTTTTTCTCCACAGAGCTATTAGGAAAAGAAATCTAATTTTACAAAGGGCTCTCATTTATTAATTAACTCATTATGTATAAAGTAGTGTTGAAATGACAGTAGTCAAGACTTAGCTCTCAAGTCTAAACAACAGCAGAGACAAAAGGATGTTTTTTCCCCTATAACCCATCAGCATCATTACAGGAGCCTCAGTCTCTGCAGGAAAACAGGATAACTACTCAAGCAGGTTTTTTTCTATTTAGATGTTATCCTAAATCAACACATTCATTTTGGACTCTTGACTCAGCTTATTTCTCAGTATTAACTATTATTGCAGTACACACTGGAAAGTGTGCAATATCCAGGATTATATTCTATTTTTGAAGTTCTATTCCCTGTTTTCCTAACTCTGTTTGTCAAATTTTTTATTTCTATTTTGAGTAGTAAAAAACAGAATTCTTCTTCAGCTGGATACTAATGTAAAAATATAATTTAGAAGTTAACCTTGCTTTTCAAACCAGCCCATAGCAATGGCTCAGCATTCATAACTTATATCCCTTATGTCTTCTCTCACCTAAAATCACAGATTTGCCAATGTATTCCTGCTTTAAAAGGAAAAATAAAAGTTTGATACACTTAGGTGGCATGCAGTCAATTCTGAGAATTGCTGGATGCCTCCAACTCCACAAGTACACACCTATAGTCGCACTGAAGGTATTTTTCAGTGTCACAAACCAAATATCAGAAAGAATCATGGCATTATATTTTAATTTATTGAAGGAATTTCAAATATCTATGTAGCACAGAAGTTTTCCAACTGAAGTCTTGCACTAAGCCTGATCTACCTGGCTGGTTTTTGTACGGTTCTACTGAATTCAGCAGGTGATCACACAGGATTTTATTGATTTGGGGGCCAAGTGAAGGGTCTCTGGATTCTCTTTGGGGAGCATTTCAGGCATTGTGTGGCAGCACAGATGGAACTGTCACACAATGGAGAGAAAAGAATTCTTAATTTCAGCTCTGAAGTCACCAGAAAAAATTGTGAAGAATGAGATAAGAGCTACTGAATATTGGTGCAACCTACAGAGGAAATGTTGCATACTTTGTGTGGGATTGTGGATCTCTTTTCCTGCAAAAGCAACAAGAGGAGTTCCACATCTCCTAGTCCCACCACCCCCACACTTTTCAGAGAGCAAACAGACACAACACCACACAAACACGAAGTGCTGTGTTGGTAAAGGGCATTTGGAAACCCACAGCAGCAGGTGACAGGGTGTTACTGGGGAGATTAATTACTTCTCATGCTTCCAGAAAGTCCATTAAGAAATCTAATCTACAAAACGGGCTCTCCTACACACATTACTTATCCATTAACATTCTGAGAGCAATTAGCAATTAGGCAAAACAGGTGATAGCATGTGCAATCCCTGGGAAGTAGTGAGAGAGCGATTTCCATAATATTTTCACAATTAAGTAGAAGCAGCATAGCAACAAGAGGTGCAGCAGCAAGCACTTCATTTGGACAGTTTGGCCAGGAGAGCTACACGGCAACAGTTTGAAAAAACTGTAAATAGTATCTGAGTTTCACTTCATTCGATTTTTCCCTACTTGCCACTTTCCTTTTCCATTATAGCAATCTGTATTTTTCCCTATCTCTGGCCTTGTCCTGTTTCTGCCACTAATTCTCCTGTCCTTAACGACTTCTTTTGATCTTTTTGGTGTGTTTAGTGGTACTGCACTGATCAGCATTCTTTTTACATTGCTCATATCTATTGTACAAACTCCTTCTGGGACTTTAACCCTGATTTTTTTCTCATTGACCTACCCAAACTTATCTGAATCATGCTCCATGGGTGGCTTTTTCATCCTGTGAAACATCAGGGGAATACAGTGAGACCTTTTATCAGCAGGGAAAGGTAAAATAGTGCAGGAATATGTTTCTGGCTGAGAATTTTCCTTCGAAGACCTCTCTCTTGCTTCATCCCACACTATTTTTGGCTCCATCCACCTCCTGTGTAGCATTTATAAGGTTGTCTGATCTGACCCTTTCTCCAAGGTCTTTAGCTTTGGCTGGCATCTAACTTGATATGGATAACAATTCCCTGGCACCTCCCTAGCATAATTATGCACCATGAAATGCATTAAAGATTTTCATTTGGGGCAGCTGAGTCTCCACAGCTATTCATGAAAATAAATGTCTTTGAAGCTTGTCAACAGGGCCATCAATTAGGGTGATAGTAGGGTTTGTGATGTGTATGTAACAACTGTCCAGCAAAAATTGGAAAGTCACCAGCAAATATGTCTATAGCAATGAAATCTAAATGGGTTTTAGTAAATACATTCATATCATGGACTTGATTTAAAGGCATTTAAAATAAGGCTTTGCATCCCACTCTTAATATCCATCAGTATATCATTAATATCTTTTGTGTTGAGAATTTTTTTCTTCACCTTTATTTAATTTTCCCTCCCTTACCTGTTTTACTTTTATTTCTGTGTTCACCTGATTCAGAAACATTGTTATATTTCTTTAATCTGTATTTTACTCCATTTTCCTTCCTTTCTATCCTCCAGCACCCCTTTTCACACACTGGTGATTTAGTTGAAAATAAGGCAAATGGAATTAAGAGGCAGAACTTATGTAGATTGAGGATATTCAGGTCTAGACTATACAATCCATTATTTCAGATGGTTCAGAAATAATACAGTTTATCCTACTGCAGTATTTAGTATGGATGAGATGGCCATCAATTCTTAGATAATTGCATTACTGAAAGGACAGTAGTACATGGAACAGATTACAGGAGAGGATATTAAAGCAGGGTGAGATTAGTCATAGCATAATAGAATCATAGAGGTGGAAAACACCTACATCATTCCCCAAGCCCCTCTACCTCGCCAAGCTTAGCTTGCTTTCCACCAAAACACAGTCTCAAATGATTTGTTGAGTCTAATTTAAGGGGTTCTGGTAGGCATTCACCTCCCAGTTTTCAGGGATTGCTCTTTACCTCTGGGGAGCCCTCCTCTGCTTGTTGCTTTTGATGAGCTAAGCATGGAGTCACTTCCTTGAACAGAACAACTCACACTGTGTGCCATAATCAAGGTGATGGGCTCCTGAAAGAGGAGATGGCCACTGTGAAAGGAAACCACCCAGAATGGCACTGATTTGAGTGCCCTGACAAAGAGACCTCTGCACTACAGCCTGCAAACAGCAGCCTCTGGGTCAGCAGGAGGAGCCAGACCAGCTGCTGGAGCCTTGAACAAGAGCTTCCATTAACAGTGACACACCAGCAGAAATAAATGTGCCTGCATTCTCAGGACTCAATTAGCATTAGCCATACTTAACAAGGCAGGAATGCTTTTGAGAATATGAGAGATGCTGAAACAGTAGAATTTCAGGAAAGAATCTGAAAGTTTTGCCTCTGGGTAAACTGAAATAACTAGCTGGAAATGGAGAGGTAGTCCAGAAAGCAAAATAAGCAGTACAGATTAAACAGCATGTATCTCCTTGCCTGTAATTTACCTATAGGAGAAAACCAAGAAAGAAGGTTGTTAGAATGCGGCAAACCTTCTCCTGCATCTAGCTAAGGAGAAAAAGAGATAATAACTGATATTATTACTATAAGTTATACACTATTTTTCTTTCTAAAGGCTCCAGTAAGACTTTTTTATATGGAAAAATGTCATGTGCATTTTTAAATAACACAGGGTCGTGTGCTGGAGTAATGTTGAAAGAAAGACAAATAGAAAGAGGGATGAGAGCTGGAAGAAGCTTTTAGTAAAGATGATGTGTCACATTCTTCAGTCACTCCAGTGAATGTTTTGTGCTTGGTGGATTTCCATTTCTGAGAGCACTGTGCAAACACACAAAGACATCTTGACAATACAAACTACACCAGAAACTCCACTTCACTATCTGATCCGAGTGTCCCAGAAAATTAGTTTTCAGACAATAAAACTGCTAAATTGTAAATGGTAATATCCCAACCTGTGGCATAGTTCTGAAATCTCATTGTTTGAGATTAAAGTGGGGCTAGCCTTGGTGTCCAAGTGAGACACAATTGTGGAATTACCAGATTGATATACTGGTTGGGGCACAGTGATTCATTCCCATTATTAACATAACTTAGAGACTTTAGTGGTGCTTTACCTGGCTAAAAGAAAAATCTGTAAGGTTGTCTCCTTTCTTGGATATATTCAAAAATTGGGTGGATGCAGGCCAGAGCCACCACTCTGGTTAATGACAGTCTGGGCAAGGGTCTTGGGCAAGATAATCTCCCAAGTGCTATTGCACCTCAGCCATTAAGTGGAAGAACAGCATTTACTTTCAGTTGGGGATGTGTTTTTTGGGGGATATCAAAATTAATGATGGGGATTTACAGTATTAGTGGGTATTACATACACAATTAAGAATGCTTTGGCGAGAGGTAAAAGTTATGCATTTAACTCAGGCAGGAGCAGGGTGGGGAGGGTAATCTCTTGGAGGAAAATTAGGATCTCATAAATTAAGTTGCTGGTTGAGTTTTGTTAGCCGACAAATTTGTTTGAGAAAATAGAGGGGTTGTTTGTTAATTAACAGTGCAAATATTTTCTTTCTAGCATTATTATGTGTTATTACTTATGTAATTGTTATTTTGTTGCTGATTCATTTAATAATAATTTCATTTGTACATAATGCATTTTATATACAATTATACATGTATTTATATATAGACATATAGTTATACATAATAGATATTTATAAATTATATTTATACATAATAGATTTAATAAAAGCTAAATAATATTATTACGTAACTGCTATTATTATGTCTAATTACTATGGGTTGCTGGGACTTTTTGCTAAGGTTTTCTATCAAAACAATATTCAGGTCAGCTGACACATCCTTGAGAGGATTGTGTAGGAAATTCCCCATAATATGTTGGGGTTTATAATAAGATTTCTGCAATGTCATGCTGCTGTTCTACCTGACAAATAGCTGGCTTTTTCCTAGCTACTGTTCTATGCAGAGCATAGAGCAATATCTTTCCATGGAATATCTACACTCAAAAAATATTTACCCTATGATATCTGTAAGGTAAATGTTACTTTATAAATTGGAATATTTGTCACTCCATGGAGTTGTTTGTCCTTTCCCAGAAATATTTATGCAATACAATGAGAGTATTTACCCTTCAATTTAACCAGCAAATATTTGTAGGCCACCGTCTTTTATGTCCATCACCTGCTCTCGAGACATCTCACTGCCAAATTATTTTATTTCTCAGTTTCATTTCACTGTTTTTATGGTACATTGTTTGCTTCAAGTTTTTCTGTGTCTATTCCTGACTCTCTCATTCCCCTAATCACCACATTTCTGGGAACATAGGACCAAGGAACAGGGTCAGGTTTCCATATGCCCAAGGCAGAGCAACAACAGAGGAACATAGAATCATAGAATGGCTCCATCCAACCTGGCTTTGAACACTTCCAGAGATGAGGCAGCCACAGCCTCTCTGGGCAACCTGTGCTAGTGCCTCACCAGCCCCAGAGTAAAGAAATTCTTTCCAACATCTGATCTAAAACAACTCTCTTCAGTGTGAAGTCATTCCCCCTTGTTCTGTCACTCCAGACCCTTGTAAAAAGTCCTTCTCCATCTTTCTTGTAGACTCCCTTCAGGTATAGGAGGGCTCTCATTAGTTCACCCTTACCCTTTTGTATTTTGGCCACTCATCCTTGCATTTGTAAAGCACAAACCCACAAGCCAGGTCTGTTTTGTAGCACACAACAGGCTCTAGTATAATTTGGTATCTGAGATTCCCTAATCTCCTTTCCAAACTAAGGGTTTGTAGGTTATTCTTCCAGCTGAAGATCTGTTAGAAATTATTTTCCTCTTCAGACAAATTTCCTTTAATTTTCCTTTTTCAAAAAAATCTCTCATTTTATTACCTTTATGTAGAGTAGACTCTTATGGTGTAAGTTGTTGTGCTTCACTAAGGATACTTTTTTTATTTTCACCTGCATTTTAAAAATAATACTCTCTTAGTTTCTCTTTAAATATTCTTAGAGTTTTTAAGCATTACATCCACTTCCTGAAAAGTGCAGATAATGCAACAAAAATTACAGGGAAACACAAACTTCCAGAAAATATAACTGATTATTTACAAATTAAGTTAATGAACACATTAAAATGTTGCCAGGCTGGAGCCCAAAATCCCTTAGTAGAGTCCTTTTTTCCCCCAAAAAATGTTGTTCTAGTCTATCAAAAAAGAAGGTGACTTATAAACTGAAGGATTCCTTTCACTTTTCATCAGAACCATCATCTTTGTGCTTTTTTTACTTTTTGCTTCCTTGGTGCAAAAAGAAACTCTCTTCTACAATGTCCATTGTTGATCTGAGTCACATCTGAATAGGCAGCATTCTAAGTCTAGATTAAACCAAATTTACACAGAAAACTCTCACATCAAATCCCATGCTTTCTATTGTTGTTTGACATTACATTTGCAATGAAACTACCAATTCAGGAAATATTTGCCATGCGGATAAGCAATCCATTGATCACAGAACCATCTGTGTATGCCAGACAACAGCAGGAGCTACACCTTTTCACAATTCTTTAGAAGGACTAAGACACTCAGATTAAGAATTAACCCAAAATGCTTTACACCCTTGTTGGGATTCATTTTTTATTAGTTTTCTGATTGTCTAGTTAATATGTTAGATGGTTTGTTTGTACCCTTTGTTATGTTATTTGGTTAAGCCCCTGTCTATCTTTTTCCTCCTCCCCTTAGAGGTCTGTCCAGAGACCCTTTTACCCCTGCCATTCAATCTTTACCTGCCCAGTTCTTTCTAGTAGGTTCTGTTAATCCTGTATAATTATTGGTTTGTATGTAGAAACCCCACCTGTGTTTTATTCTTATTAGCTGTTTTTACTGTCATTTTGTAACTGTATCAATTTTATGCTTGTTTCATTGGTCAAATGAGACCACACCCTGAAAAGCAAAAAGCCCCTGTACGACCCCCACAACTCGCTCTCTGCTGGGACGAGTGTGGGAGAAAAATAAACTCCTTGCCTCTCCTCTGAGAGACCGCTCTCTGTTTCCTGGTCACAGCTGCAGCGTGGGGGGACGAAGAACTCACGGCACCTTCGCTTCTCTCCTTTCCTATCCAAGCTGGGAGGCGGTGGGCAGACTGTAGTGGTGTTCATCAGCTAGCCCGGGCTCGGCAGCACCCCCCCCAAAACACCGCTACACACCCTCAAGGCTGCAGCTGAGCATGTTGGTCATGCTGGATTTATCCTCTGTTCCCTGTTAGGGACATGAATCTGCTCATGGGAGGTTGCAGGTCAGAACCAGGAGAGAATTTGAGGCTGACTCCTAGAGAGAAACTCATAGGGGTGAGTCAGGTGCTGGCAGGGAAAGGGGACATCCCTGTGCCAATCCTATCCAGCTGGTGCTTCAGGTGGTGGGGTGAAGGTGTGTTTGGGGAGTGAAAAGCAAAATTTCCTAATGCAATCAGCTGGAGACATTGAAAAGAGGTGATCATGGTTAGGTGCAGTAACTACAGTGACCTGGCTCAGAGAAGAAAGCCTTTTCTTCTCTGAGCCACCTATGGTGGCTGGAGGGATAGGTAATGTGCTGTGGAGCTGACAGGGGGTGTGGGGCTAGATGGGAGGTAGCAATTCCCTCTGCAGTATTCCACAGCCAAGCTACATTCACATTTAGCAGCTCTTGTTCCCTTACACAAGAAAAAAATTTCCAGAAAGTATTGAATTTCTTTTCTTCTGCTCAAAATATCATTTTCTCTTTTTTTCATTCCTCTTTTCTTTTTCTTCCCCCTAAAATTTAACTCAGATGCCACTGAATGTAGCACGTATAAGGGCACGACAGATCAGAGGGTACCTCTGGCACCCTGCTGCATCATTCAGAGAGGTGTGTGCAGAAGCACATTTCTTAGCTGACAAGCTCTCAAGAGGAAATTCCTGTTCTCCAAGAGAGGAGAAGGGAGGAGACAAGGCTGTGCTCTTTTGGATGCCTTTGCAGCACACTGCAACTTCCAGCCCTCACTGCAAGGGGGCCAAGCAGTCACTTGTGCCCTGTAGCTGGGAGGCTTTTCTAGGAGAGCCACAACCAAGATTTCTTGGAAGTACTTCATGTCTTCTGCTTAGAAAGTCAAATAGAAAAAAAAACTCCTAGAACCAAAAACTGGCTAAAACATGGCTACAGCAAGATAAAATGTGACAACATCTTTGAGGGGAAATTCAACACCAACAGCATAACCATTATTTTCTTTCTCATGCAAGTAACATAATTTTAACTGGGCTCAAACACTAAGAAGGTCTGCAACAGCCTGGGAACCCTCCTTCATCTTGCTTTTCTATCCTGACTATTGATAAATAGCTCAGTAGTTCTGGACTGAACAAATACTTCAAAGTAACATTATCTAATTAAAATGTTCCTCTTTCAGGAATTCTCTAGATTATTTTTTTCCATTTTCTCCTAAGCATCCTTAGCAAAACTGAATCTCCTGACTGAGTTGTGGTCATTTGCACTGGAAATATAGCATCTTTTCTGATTGGAGCTAAGCTTATAAAAAAAATATAAATAGCACACTCCAAAAAGGCTGCCAAATTTTTTAGCAAAATACATTTGCATGGATTTCTTCCCAGTGTAGAAATTCCTCTTTTTGCAATTGTGCGCAATTTATGACCACTCAGAAAATATGAGCCATGTTCTCTCCTCTTTTATACAGCATAAGCTTCAGTGAAATCAAATTACACTGATGTAAAACCATTGTAAATGAGATCAGAATCACAATCTGCCTCACCCAAGACAAAACTGTTTTGTGGCTAAGTAATTTCATTTTGTGATTAATTTAATATTAGTGATGGGGTCCAAATGTGTTCTGTAAACTGCTTTATGAATAGAATTTGATCCTCTGAGGTCAGTGAAATACAAATGAAAAACATTCTATTATCAAAGGTGCCACGTTTTTTGTGAAATGTTTCCTTATATAAAAGAATTCCTATTCTTCCTGAAATCCAAACATTCACTCTTAGAGTTTCTTCCACTGAAGGTGTTGGATTTGGTTTGTTTGGGGTTTTTCAACTCTAGAAACAGTTTCTTTACTTAGCTGGGTAATTATTGCTGAACATATTCACTGTTGTTGCTGTCTCCTAGTTAAGATCTGTTTTACCAGGAAACCAGTTCATATCCATAGCTTGATTTGTTACTTTTATAAGTAGCCAGCTAAACTAACAGTTTATAAAATTGTATCAGCACAGTCTACTTGGATTCAGAAGGACATGATGTGTCCTGTGTTATTAATTAAGAATATTAATTGTGACTGGATTATGCCTTTTGTAAAATGATTGATAAACATTTCAGTATTCTTTAAACACAAGCCGTTTGTTCCTGATAGATTTCTGTACTTTCCCTGAGGAAAAGTAGGGGAAAAAAGTTGGAGAACATTGCATTAGATTTGGGAAAATACTCAACAAATGATCTTTTTAACAGAAAATTGTGCAAGCTTTACAAAATTTTAATTAGAGTCCTAATTTTATTCATTCCAAGTCTACTGGTGTGGAAAAAGAGAGCTGTACTGGAGAATGTTTCATAAACTCTAAGTTGAAGACCAGGTACTGTTCTACAGAAATTACTTTATCAGATAAATTAATATAATGCTCAGATCTGGTACTGAACTGAGAAAACAGCTCTAAATACTGTAGCTTCTGCTTGTAGTTCATAAAGCTGAGAGAAATAAATAACACCTTGCCTTTTGTTTTGTCCTGATGCAAATATAAGCATAATATTTCCCCAGACATTTCCAGAAACCCATTATTCATCCAGGTTTTGGCTCCTGAAAATCATCGAATTCTGGACTTTTTAATGCAGAGAGCACAGTCTTACAGTAGAATAAAGATACTATCTCTCTTCTCATATTTTACTTATTTTAAATCTTAATTTCTGATGTTATAACTCCTTCTAAGCTGCAAGGCTCCTCAGATCAATGTCACCAAGGTTCAAATCTTGTTCCTTCCTTCATTATGCTTCATAAGCATTAAAAAGAAAAAAAAAAAAAACAAACCAAAACCCTCCTCTATTCTCAGTCTGTTTTGTTGTCCATCTTTTAACGTCCTCTGATTTAATTTGATTTTGAGATGTGTAGTTACCTTCCTTGCTGGGCTCCCTTAAATGCTCATAATTTTTCCTTTTAGGGAACACTGTTCAGATCTCTGGATGCTCTCATACTCATTCAAGCAGCTCATTCACTATTTCCATCTCTAAGCATTTAGATTTTACTTCTGGTTGACAAGCTCCCTGCCTGAGCACGCTTTGTCTGAGACATCAAGGTACAGCAGCTCTTCAGGCCTCTCCAGCTGCCTGAAGATGTCATTTCCAGGACTTTGGTTACATTCTACCATCTCATAACATCTCTTGGATAAAACACAATCTGACACATAGCTTGAGATGAAGAGGTTGAGTCTATACAATTGATTCTGTAATTATGTCCACAGTTCAAGAATGTTGGATCTAAAGACATAATTATGTATTCCTGGCCACTTAAACTGGGACAAACCTTATAACCACCACTTAGTCCAGATCATATTGATAGAAATTTGCATAAGGAAGAATTTTCCTTTTTTTTTTACATCCTTACATACTAAAAAATGACACCAAATGGAAATCAATATTTGCATTCGTGGTGATATTCTGTGATATTCTGTGGTATTCTGTACTCAGTGATATTCTGCTCTGCTGAGGAACGACAGGTGAGGAAGGGCAGTCCCCTGGATGCGTGCTCAAGGGTTGCAATGTGTTGGTTCTGTTAAACTCACTGCAGAGGGACAATCCTCCCTGCAGGAGCTGCTTTGGCTGAGGCTGCTCCCATCACTCGACATGATTTCTTTGTTAGCCTGACAACCCAGACAATATTGCATTAGTTTCTGTGAGCAAAGATGCTTTCTTATTCTGTCATTCATAACCTAAGATTCTGGGTAGCAGATTTGCTGAACTCTAGATAGATAAAACAAGACTAAGCTATTGCTTGCTCTTACTTTCACCAGAACGCATCCTGATTATCTGCAGAGACCTCTCACCTGGATTTTCACACAAGCATCAAGAACAAGGAGCATTTGAACTCTAAGTTAGAAAAGACTTATAGCAAGGTGGCAATCCAATACATCCTCTTACATGAGAGAGAGCCAACTGTATTCCACTTTGTACCAGGGGATTCTGTTCCCTGCACACAAACAGTAGGCATGGTACTTTCTAGGTGCAAACTACCAGCTGCTCTTCCAGTTAAACAAAACCACTTCTGGCAAGGAAAACAGACGTTTTGCTGCCTCTTGTCTCATAACAGCAGAATTGGGAGAACAAGAAAGCAAGGGAGATGGAATAAATGAGAGTGAACTGCCTTTCGTGTCTCGGCAGGTCCTTGTAGAAATCAGTCTCCAGAAGAAACTGATTGATTTGTAAAATGAACAAGCTTGGTTTGTCTTTTGCTTCAAGGTTCATTGTGCCTGGCTTTGCAGCCATTCTGGGCAGAGAAGAGTAGAAGTCACTTAGATGTCCAGTTGGATGAAAACTGAGTCATAGCTCCAGCTCTACATTTTTGCTCAGCGTTCTCTTGTAACAGAAGCCTCGAGCAGACCTCCATGGGCAGCTCTCTGTTACAGCTGAGCATGTGCAGCCCTCCCACCTGGCCAAATATATTCATCTAACTGGATGACTGAACAAATTAATCTATCAAAGAGGTAATATCTTATGAGAAAGGGAGAACATCTCAGAGGGGGACCAATAATTGGGACTACTGCATGCAGGAGCTAAAGCACAGAATGAAACGAATATTAAAAACCCAGTATTTTAAATCTGTCGCTGACATTTAAATCAGAAAATCCAAAATCTGTGTAATGTCCAGTGAAACAGCAAGCTTAAGAATAGCTTTAAGTGGCAGAATTGCCAATTAGCCCTGGATAATGTGAAGTGAGCAGAGCACAAAACCCCTGTGTGCTTCCCTAGTGGAGCTGGCTGAGGCCACCTGGGGTAGGTTGCTGTCTCCAATGATTCCTAATGACCAGTGTTTCAAAGGAAGCTCAAAATTTTAGGAAGCTACTAATTATTCCTTGCTGAACCAGGAGCACAGCTGATATAGCTTCTGATCAGTTTATGCTTGGACTAGAAGCCCCTGCATGTTTTTCTTGGTCAGTGTAATTGCATTTTCTAATCATGCTGAATACCTTTCTTTTTAAAAACAATATCCAATCCTGAATTGTTGCTTATCGTCATCTTGAGTTTACATGAAAAAAGCTATAATCCCATTTTTCTTTAAAAACAACCCCAGAACAAGAGTGGTCCCGTTGCACCTGACCTTTTACAAATAAGAGATTTTTTGACACACATGAATGAATTCTGCAAACACTAACAGAGCTGTGGACAACTGCCCAAAATATTAAACTTACAGGAAGCCTGGTCATTCTCTTTTTTGATTTTTTGTCCCCCCAGGACAAGAAATTACTGGAAAAAAAATACCTGGTTGTAGAAGGCTTAGGTTGGAAGAGGGCAGTGCTCAAAATCTTTCAGCTCTGCATCACTGGCTTAGGTATGGCTTAGGTTAAAGGTTGCTCAGAAAACTTTCCTACTTGGTTCCTGAATTCAATCCATCCCCAGATGATTATTAAAAAAATAATATTTCTCTCAATTGATGTTAGCGTTCTCATAGACAGAAAAATGAAAACATTTCAAGAAGATTTGTTTTTATGACTTCAGTTAATTTTTTCAAAACAAATTTAAAGACAATAGAACTGGAAAGGTAACTTGCTGCTATCTTCAGACTGTTTAATCCTTGTTTATCACACCTATAAATTGGAAATCTTGGTCCTTTCATGCAAGTACTTTATCCAGAGTTTCTTGTGGCACTGAGGACTGTGGAAACCTGGCTTTTCCAAGGAAGGCAGTGAGTGAAAATGGGATCTTCTCACGGGAACTATTACTATCTGCATTCATTCCATTTATGCAGCAAGGCATAAAGATTTGAAAGATGCAATTGCTCTGTGGAACTGCTTTAAAGAGAAGGGGAGATTGCCTCTCTGAAGGTTTTATCACTTCCATATGCAACTTCACCATACAACAATTTCTAAAGTGGAAAGACAGGAAAAGGGATATCAAGAGGTTCCCTATCTTCAATAACAATGTTAACAAATATTCAAGGGTGTTTTATAAGTGTTCAGATGGGATCTGAGGCTGACCATCAGCTGATAACGATATCAACTTCCAGAAGCACAGCTTTGAAATCTTATTCTATACAATTGTTTTTGTAGGATAGAGAGAGGAGGAAAAAAGAAATGCAGAATGAAATATTAAAAAATCTCTAGGAAAAACATCAAAGAGAAAGAAGAATTTGGCACTGAGATTGCTTCAGTCATGGATCTAAACTATGTTGTGGGAGCAGCATGAAAGAGGGTTTGGGGGCCTTTTAATTTAGATTTTTCACTGAAAAATAAATGTTCTTTCTCAGAGGTTAGGAACTGTTCCCTCAAAAAATATTTCTTACATCCTAAAATAACCAGGTTGTACTTCTTCTGATGGCAAAAGAAAGATACTGTGGTTTAAGCAGTCAAAAAGTTTTTTAACGCTACCAAGGGAGTATATCTTCTTTGAAATATAAAATATATAAAAGGAGGATTCATTTTTTTTCTTCTTCCTAATAAATTTCAAATATTCTATTCAAAATATCTGGAGAACAAAATATTTTTTTCTCCTTAGAATAGCCATGGAATATTAAAATCAGTTACAAGAAAATGATGAGGCAGGTTTAATGTGATGTCTGGAATTCTGTCTTAAGTCTACAGAGGCCAGAGTATTAGAATAAATAATCTGCTGCAGACTTGCTAAACTAAGTAAAGAATGTACATTTTATGATGTAGAAATCTTGATGTATTTGTATAGTTTTTTTCGCTTTGCAATCATAATTTTCAGTTGTCTAAAATCCATGCAAGACTTGACAATACCTAATGAAAATGCAAAAAATTTGAAACAAATGAAGTAATCAAATTCTTTTCTTATAGATGTCTCAGAACTCTGTGTAGTAGTCAGGTCTCAACTGCCAGCCAACTAGTAAACTTTTTTCTTTTTACATCCTTCTCCCTTAAAAAGTAGTAATGAATCTCAGTATTTTCCATATTGGCCACCAACATAAAAGGGAATAAAACAGCAGAGATAGACCAAGGAGGAGAAAAGTAACTTGAGGATGTAAAAGGCAATGTGCCTCACTAAGGTCTGTTTGTGGAGGGGCACTCTTTCATTTCTGAATTCTATTTGAAATTATAAATCAAAAGTACCTTAGCAAGGATCTAGAGAATCTGCAGACATTTCATAGTGTTTTTCAAAAGAGGTGTTAGCAAAAAAATTAAATAAAATTTCTTTTATCATTTGAGTCTCAACGCAGAGAATAAAACTCATCATTTCCATACACTGAGACAACAGTGGGGCAAATTTATGGAAGTTTATGCATAAATATGCATATGAATAACACATAGAGAACCTTCATGTGTTACAAACAGAAGACACATCTGAGATGTCTGTTAAAATTCCACGCGGACTCAGCCGTGCTCCATTCACTAGCGAACACAAAACAGTCACTCCTTTAATTAACTAGGTGAAAGGAGAGACAGTTGTGGAAACTGTGGAAGGCTTTCAAAAGGGGAGAATTGCCTCCAGAAAGGTGTGGGAGGAAATGCTGGAATGGTTGTACAGTGCAAGACACAGTTACACAAAAATCCTAAAAAAAGGGGCTTCAAGCTGTGAAGTAATAACGGCACAAACAAGCCATAGAATGGGAATTGTAGCGGTGTGTTTGTAACCCCTGTTTTTGACCCTGGGGTTCTCCTGTGTTAATTCTTCCCCCGCCCCCACCAAGACCCCTGTCAATCTCTAGAGCCCTGTCTGTCAATCCTGGGGAATTCCAAAAAGGGCGTTGAATGATTGGCCAGATTCAAAGGAAGCTCTCTCCTTCTGAAGGGATTGGGCTGTCCAGGTGTCCTTCTCCCCTTAACCCCCCTACTCCCTTACCTGGTTGGTGAGTTCCTGCCCCTTCCCATCCCGCCTCGGCCAGGATAAAATCTACGGGCTACGTGGCTCAGGGGGGACTCAGAAGAGACTCTGGAGCAACCCTGGAGGAGATTCTGATGGGCAGTAGCTAAATGGAGAAGCAGTAAGCTACAATAAAAACCTGGATTGAAACCCCCGGCCAGAATCGACTCCTTTCTTCACCATCGTCTTGAAAGGACTCTCCGGCAGAGAAAGAGCGAACCCTCTGCAAGAGGCAGCTCCAGCCCACCGCAGCCAGAACTCCGGCCAAGTCCAAGCTTGCCCCACGTGCCAGCCCCACCACCTGCGAGCCAAGAGTGTCCCTGGGGATGAAAACCTCAGCTGCCGCTCCCTGGCTCGGGCACTGGGTTTCAGGCAAGTCCGGCTGGTTCCGTCCCATTCACATGGCTCATTACCACAGAGAATGTTTCTGAAAGAGGCCATAAGAGTACAACTTAACTTCAGTTAAGTTAAATGCAGGAAATTTCTTCAAAATAAAGGTGTTGTGTTTACAGACAGGAAACATCCATGTTTGGGTCAAGTGTCCCTTTCAAATTCTGAGTCACTAAAATCAAAGAATACGTTTATTTCTCCTTTGCAGACTACTAAGCAATAAGAAATTTGGAGGTCTAAAATTTTTTTCCTATGTTCTCAATACCCACAGCCAATCTCTTCTCAATATACACTGCTTTCCCCATCCCTCTGCTGTACTTTCTCCCTCCTTCTCTCTTTTCACTCCTCAATGCAACTTTGCTAGGCATCACACCAAATGCTCCAGGTCCTTTATTTACCTCTCTGCGTTTTTCCCTTCTTGTTCAGCTCAATGCAGCTGCTTTGTTTCACAGACACATGTTGTGTTCATACTTTGCTAAATCCACAGGACTTCAGATTCTGTTGAGCTCCCTGATATTTGAGTGTGAATAATAGATAGTGGTACACTGGTTGGAAGTGCCAGCTTCAATCCATGTGCACAGAGGGAGAATCAAAAGGAAATGCCTCAAATCTGAACGAGCACAATCTCTGAGAGTCCTCCCTGCTCCAGCTGGAGGATTTTTGTGGAGCAGAACATGGGAGCCAGCAGCACCTTCCCTTTCTCCACACTATATTTACAACAGTGGGCAGTATTACCATGGGTCAGTGCTCATCCTAGGATTTTGCTTTTCTTTATTTTTACTTCCTCTGATAAGTGCTTATTTTTTAACCAAAAGCAGTCATTTCTAGAAGAGTGAAGAGAGCAGACAGAAAGTGGTTAGGAACAAGGTGTCCTGCTGCTTTCCCTCCATGCCTCCCTCTCTCCCACTGAACTCCAGCAGCCACCTTTTACTGACTGCATCATGCTTCCAGCTGAGATTCATAGGATCTGCTAATTAATGCTGCCCAAGTCTTAATAGCTAACAGATATTTTATAATCCCCAAGCATAAGATGTATTATCATCAGCGTTTCTGAAAATTTAGCTTCCATTATTTCTATAAATGTTTTTCTTTGCAAACTCTACACTGTAATTTATGATGAAGTTAATAATAAATTATGACTTAATTTACTCACACTATTGTTAAAGAAATGCACAGTAGAGGCATCCTGCAAATAGGATTAATGTCGCTATAGGACACAACAATACACAGGCGGTCAGTTCAAAGCTCAAGCAGGAATGACCCTTTATTATTTTCTCTGACTCCAATTTATAACATTCGAAGGTCGACCAGACATTGCTCACTTGAGGTTTCACCTCTCTAACCACACTGGTCAGTCCACAACTCCATCTTTTCTCTCCACCTCCAGAAAGGAATGTAAAACAGTCTTTGTTTACATGAAAATGCGTGAGAAAGTTGATTACAAATATGAAAACATCAGAAGGTTTTTGAAAACTGCAAAAGAACAGGGCGACATCTCACCCTTTTTCCATTTAAAAAAGAAAAAGAATAAAAGAAAAATGAACAATGTGAAACTGCAAAATGTACAATGTGAAGAGGAAAAATGTACAATGTTCAGTGTCCATTTGTGGAGGAATCATC
>WEZZ01014406.1:5166-17919 GCA_013400585.1 Chloropsis cyanopogon | reverse complement strand
GTGCGGGACCCGCCGGCTTTGGAGCGGAGCGCGGCCTCGGCGGCCCTTCCGCACCGCGAGCTCGGGCGGCGTTCGGAACTCGCCGTCCCCGGCCGCTTTCCTGCCCGGAATCGCTGAATCAACCAGGCTGCAAAAGAGCTCGGAGATGATGGAATCCAGCCTTCCCAGCCGCCCGCTGTCGGTGCGTGCTCCCCGCGGCTGGTTCGCGGCCGGGGCTGGGGCGGCGAGCGCTCTGCATCTGCTTTCCTGCCCCGCTTCCAGCATCTGCTTTGTTACTGTGTAACTACTCCCGGGCTCTTCCCGGTGTTTGTTTGAATGTTTCTCCGCGGTTCTCTGGCTCTGACCGTGCGGCGGAGGCTGCGGGTCCGCAGGTGGGAGCAGCCCTGGGCTGCACGGCGAGCACCGGGGCTGGCGAGCCCGTCCTTCGGGCTCCCTGAAAATGAACAGTTTGGTGGGCACTGCAGCCTGGCCTTCTGCTGGCTCTCCCAGCAAGTACGGACATGTAACTTTTAAAGAAACTGAGAGAATGAGTTACATTTTAGCGGGTTTTACCAGATGCCTTAAGACCACAGACTAAGGTCCTTGCAGGTAAGTTGTGCAAGGTGGCTTGAGATGCTGAGAGTCCTGGAAGAGCCTTGCACGTGAAAGAGGCCTTGCAAGATGCCAGTTAGAGCAAGCTGTGCTCAGTCAGTTGTTTAGACAAACAAAAGGGTGACCAGAGCTCCGGGAACTGCTTTGTTACAGCGACTGAAGTAAACAATTGAAATGTGTGTGGCCAGAGTGATGGCAAAGTAAGAGCAGAAGTCCTAGAAGCTTACAAAGTTTTGTCACTGCAGAGCAATGCTTGCAGCTTGTGTGGATGCTGAGTGATGAATGAGCAAGGTGAATGTTGCACTTTTGCAGGTGTTTTTATGTTTGATGTGCCTGGAACACCCGGGGAGCAGTGGTATTTCACTGTATTTATTGAGGAGCCAGGGAACGTACAAATTACACAAATACTGAATGTCACAAAAGGATGACTAGCCGAGGAGCTGAGGCATCTCTTTGTTGCTATGAAGTGTGATCATCATATATCATCATATATTTATATCATCCTATCCCGAGGTAGTTTCATCGAGCATGCAGGGAGATGCTGGCACAATAAATCTGTTCTTCATTATTAAGGTGCATATGAGACACTTGTTTGAGTAGAGATAAAACGGCTTGGTATCAAACGTGGGGATCCTGGTCTGATGAATGCTTCGTTATTTGAGGGGGGTGAGGGTGGGTAGTTTGAGTTGTGCTGTTGGAGAAATGGTAGTATTCCTGACTGGTGCTGCATTATTCTGTTCCTTAGGTTATCCACGTTTTAAAATACATACAATGACTTCACTGAAACAGTGTTGATTATTATTAGTAACAGAAAATAATTATGTGTTTTATAAAGCAGTCCGTGAGGTTCTGGTGGATGGGTGGGAGACTTTTCCCTTCCTGTCCTTTGAGGAAATTGCCTACTGTGTAATTATTTTGTCTGATTTTTGGTGGTACAAGCAGTTGCTGAGCCACTGCTCAAGTATTTGGATATGTTTGTTCATTCTTAAATTGATTATGTTACAAACTGTATCAATGTAGCTGTTTTAAATTTTTAAGCATCATCCTCAATATGCCAGTGAGAAACTTCAGTGTATAATAGATAACTTTGCTAAACGTCGAACCTGCTGAGTATTTCTTTCCTATAATACTTTTTTTTTAACAGAATGTAAATATTAAGAAAAAAATTCTCTTAAGTTTGCCCTATTACAATTTGTAATAAGTTTTAACCTTTACTTAAAAGTAGTGTGGATAAAATTTCATAAATTATATAACTCAATTTTGAATATCAAAAGCTACTTCATGTGATTTGTATGACAGAACACAATTTTTGAAAACATGTACAGCTGGTATATTTGTGAGCCTTTAATAATACAGCTCCTGACTGGATCCTTGTGGAAGGGAACTGTGTATCTCAGTCCATTCACTGAGATTGTTAATGCAAAAATGCTTTTGATGTGTTTCCTTGAAGCAATGGTTTTATAAGTGAAAGAGATGGCATGTGCTGTATCTATGGTGAAATATTTGATTCTTTGCAAAGCTTGACACATTTTCTGTTAGGAAGTATCCCAGTGAAATTTCAGCTGTGACTGATTTTGTTGTCCTCTATGAAGTTAATGTGAAGTTGCCTGCCTTGATTCCTGACTGGGTTGTTTTTTTGTTTGTTCAACAGCAAATTCCTTATTTATGCCTGCCTGCTGCTCTTCTCCGTGTTGCTCTCTCTACGTCTGGATGACAAAATTCAGTGGAGTTACTGGGCTGTGTTTGCTCCCATCTGGCTGTGGAAGTTGATGGTGATTGTTGGAGCCTCAGTGGGAACAGGAGTATGGGCCCGAAACCCCCAGTACCGGTAAGCTGCTGGTGTTTGTTTGGCAGTGTCCTGTCTTGGCAGTCTAGGACAAAATAACCTTCACATCTTTCAATACATCACTGTTGAGTTTTTGGGTAATTGGAGTAGAATGTGAATTTGAAGATCCCAGGGCAAAAGAAAAATGACCTTAAATGAAGTGCAATAAATGTCTTTTCTGTCTGTGGTGGATATTAAATGACACACCCACATTTTGTGTGGTTCAGGTCTTGTTTGCCCCTTCTGCTAATGGGTCTAATGGTGTAGGGAGAAGCTCTGTGTGTGCTGTCATTTTACAGGCATTTTACTTTTAGTAACAGAAAATACCTGTTGCAATACTCTGGCTTGGGTAGATAAATTCTGGGGAAAGATGTTGGTTCAATGAATGCTAGTGCAGAAATCAAATAGATCACTTTAAATTTAGCTTATTTCCTAAAAACCTACATGATACCTGACTGTTGATATACTAGGAAAGAAATCCTGTTTTATCTGCTCAGCTATGGAATCCTTAAAAAATTTTCAAATTGTAAAAATCCCACTGCAGCTTTTGAGTAAAATACTTCAAACATGCAGCTTTATGGGCAAGAAATCCTATTAGGTCATCAGGAGTGGAGTTTAATGGGTACAATGTGTATGTTTATTAAAAACAGGTGTTAATGTCTGAAGCTCAAGCAAATGTGCTGGGATGTTTGCAGGATAATGTGCTTTCTTACAGGCAAGTAAATTCTTCCTTATCCTCTTTTCAGAGCAGAAGGAGAAACCTGTGTGGAGTTCAAAGCTATGTTAATTGCAGTAGGCATCCACCTGCTACTGCTGATGTTTGAAGTCCTGGTGTGTGACAGGATTGAAAGAGGAACCCATTTCTGGCTTCTGGTCTTCATGCCACTGTTCTTTGTGTCTCCAGTCTCAGTTGCAGCTTGCGTGTGGGGATTCCGACACGACAGGTCTCTGGAGGTGAGGCTCCACTGCTGATGCCACTGCATGGCAGGGCAGGACTGGGGATCAGCTCTCTGCCAGTTTGTCTCTTAGGAAAGCACAGTACAGAGGACTGCATCGGTCCAATTAATTGCACTCACCTGCAAATGGGAGTGGAATCAGGGTCAGGAATAACATAACTTGTTCCAGTATCTTCTAGTTTTTTCAATTGCCAAATTGCAGCATGTTTTGAACCTGCTTTTTTATTTTTTTGTGTTAAAATAACTTGCCAGGAACTCTGCAGTATAGCTCAATACCAGACACTTACATTGAAACAACTTAAAAAAAATTCCACTGATTGCAAGCACTGTCTCTAGGCAGAATTGAGTTTCCAGACCCTCACGTAATCAGGGCTGAAAATCTCTTAATATCATAATCTGTGTGTTTAATCTTTAATTTGGGAATGTGAATGATAGGCAGTAACATTAGGGTTTTATTTTCTGCCTCTATCTTATCTCTAACTCCCTTTGGTTTTGTAAGAGCCTTGGAAGGATTCTCAAGGTGCTCCCACAATTGTGACATTTTGCAATAAATTTAGACTTCATATGGAATTTTTTAAAGAGTTTTTGTTTTGCTGTGTCCTCAGACTACCCCATGACAAGTAAAAATCTGATTTTTGATGAGGCTCAGCTTTTTCAGGTATTTTAATTTCAAGGGGCTATTTCTCTAACATTAGCATAAGATGAGGTTTTCACTAGAGAGAAACATTTTTGTTAAGTGATTGTTATGATGGCTGATAAACTGATATCCTAAGTTCATTTTGAAACATTTGCCAATAGAATTTTATTTTGCAGGGTTCTATTACCAGTTAAGCATTGCTAAAAGTAAAATTTGTGTGGAAGTGCTTGCCATCTACTGGATGACGCTTGATTGCCCATTGATTTACAGATAACTGCACAGCTGCTAAGTACTGGCAGAAGAAAGTGGAATCCATAAAAGGCAACAGCTGTCTCAACCCTTTTTTTTTTTTCTCTACTCTTAGTCATCTTCACCTAGTGCTGTTCTGCTTTTTTACTCTGTGAAGATTTCATTATTTCCCTTTAAATTGCTAGAAACATGAGAGGTCTGCCTTTAATCCAGGATATCAATCTTTTGACTTGAGTAATCAAAGCAATGTTAATCTATTATTATTTTCACAAGTATTTAATCTGAAATACATTACCTGCTCATTCCTGTTCTGCATCTGATTAGGTGATCAGTAAGTACATGCTGGGGTTTTTGTCTCTGTATCATGGTGGGCTCAGAAAAAGCTCATTTTTATGTGTTACACTATTTTATAGTCAGTAAAGCACTATTAAAGCATGTTGAATTCATTAGGTTGTGAGCCACTGCAAATATGTGTGCACTTGCCATATAGATCTCATATGTTACCTTGATTCTAGAAATAATTTATAGTAATTGATCCTCTGATTTTTTTTATTTTTCTCTCTCTCTTTGCTCTTGCAGCTTTCTGGTTGCTTGGTCTTATGCTTGAGTGGGGGGATTTGGTGGTTTCTTCTTTTAAAAAATCCAGTGGTACAAAATTTTAAATCTACTTTTTCAGTCTTTTTAAAGTAATTTATAGTTGAACAGGGGAAAATTTGGTGTGGTCCTTGAAGCTGGCAAGTGCCTGCAGCCTGTTGGATTTTTGACTCCCTGTACTGTAACTTCCAAGGGCATTTATCCAGATCACAGTCTACACTATCGTGGGTGTTAGTGAAAAGTAGCAGAGAGAAATATTACATTTAAAAGAGGCCTTACATAACTGCATATTTTTTATTAAAATGAGTAATGTTTCTAGCTTCAAAAGCTTCAGTTAAGACTTAAGGTAATAATTTTGTGGTGTCTGAAAATCCTACCCATTATAAGGCTGTCCATAAACTTTGGAAATAGAATCTTGCCAAGTGTGATGGTGTTTCATTGTTTCACTTTGTTCAAGCTAGACATGGACTATTTAAAAAAAAACAAAGTATAATGAAGAGCTGTTTCTCATAGTGGCAAGCAGAACTCATGAAAACCTTTCACTAACATTTTAATGAGAAGTACTGCTTTTCTCTATTGCCACAAAACCCATGCCTTCAGTGTCATTTAAAATAGCTCTCAATTATACAGTAAGTGATTTGAATTTGGATGTCATATTCCAATATTACATGTATTTCTTTTCTTCCCTAGATAGAGCTTTTAATTTTATTTAGACTTTTAATTTGGACTGTTGGTAATTCTGCCCATTACTGAAACTATGAAATATTCCAAAAGATTAATTTTGCTAATTTTAAAGGAGGTCTTTTTACTACTTAATTTAATTCTATCAGTATTTCTTGTATGAAAAGTACAGCTCTTTTCTGATGCTTTGCTTTTATCATTCTGATCAGTTTGGCTTTTCTTATTTCTCTAATCACTCTAAGTGCCCTTTTTTTAAATACCAGGAAGATCCTGAAAACAGCAGACTCTATATTATTTGGTTGGGATCACACCCACACAAATTTAGGGATATTTAGTAATAAAAAATGTAAATGCAAATGAATTTTTATATTTCAGTAATAAGAATGGGGTCAGAGAAGTGCTTTGACAGATTCATTGGTTATTCTGGAAGTAAGTGTCTCATACTGAGAGTTAACAAATGTTNAGGGATATTTAGTAATAAAAAATGTAAATGCAAATGAATTTTTATATTTCAGTAATAAGAATGGGGTCAGAGAAGTGCTTTGACAGATTCATTGGTTATTCTGGAAGTAAGTGTCTCATACTGAGAGTTAACAAATGTTTTTTTTCTTTTTCTAGCTGGAAATCTTGTGTTCAGTCAATATTCTACAGTTCATATTTATTGCACTCAGACTAGATGAGATCATCAGATGGCCATGGCTTGTATGTAACTAGTGTTTTCTTCTTGTCTTTGTTTAAATGCTGAATTTCATGAAGATATTTATTCTAGGGAACAGTTAATTCATGATCAGTCTATGTTCCCATTTTTGCTTGCTTAGCAATCCTTTACTGAAGGTCTGGGATTTCATTCAGTGGTCGTGGGAATCAGAGGCTGTTCCTTGGCCATGTCATCCTCTGAGGGAGAGCAATGTGCCATCAACTGCAGTTAATCTCAGAGCAGCAGCTGAAAGAGAAATCCTCACCCTAAGTTCCCAATGGGAACACTAAACAAGTCATGAAAATGATTGGTGATTTAGAGAATATATTGGTAAATACAGTGTGGTAAATAACCACTTTTATTTGTTGCGTTACCATGAATGTAAATCCACTTACTGTGCAAGTAGTCACGGGCAAAACTGCTGAGATGTCCTGTCCCAAGGGCCTTTAGAATACAAAAGCACTGTTTCTGTGTCTGGGTTTTTGTAAACTACCATAAAACTGACAATCTGGCATGGTTATGACTGTCCTTTCTATTGTCAGAAAAACCTGAGAAAGGATTGAAACTCTTTAAGGTATCCAGTGTAGGAACTACTTGCTAAAAATCAGTTTCAAGTACAGTTTGAGCCCACACAAAACCACAGAAATCTTACCAAAGTTGGACTACATTGCCTTAATTTTAAATTGTTTCAATTTGATGGTGTTTAGAAAGCTGAGGAACCCCTGAACTGATACATCTCAAAACAACACACATGAGTTTGATGCTGTTCTGTTAGACATTATATTAGTTAAAAACTTCATTTTCTTGTTTAGGCTTAATATGTTGACTCACTTTATTAAAAAAAACAAACCCACAACTGAAACAAATCAAACGTGTCTTTCTTTCAGGTTGTCTGTGTTCCACTGTGGATCTTGATGTCCTTCCTGTGCCTCGTTGTGCTCTATTACATCGTGTGGTCTGTGCTGTTCCTGCGCTCCATGGATGTGATCGCTGAGCAGAGGAGGACACACATTACCATGGCTGTCAGCTGGATGACCATTGTAGTTCCACTGCTCACATTTGAGGTAGAAAAAGCCATAATCAGTTTGATGTGTCTTGTTCTCTTTCAGTAAGTAACGAATGATGATTTTTGAACTTACTGAAATAAGAATGCTGCTCTTTGTTTTGGAAAAAAATATTGACAACAAATATGAAACACAAATGAGAATTCTATGTTCCTTTAAAATTTCTTGAGTAAAATCTGCATCACATTGGAACTATAACTATATGCTTCTGTGAAGGCCGTTTTTTCCTCACAGATGTGTGAAATTAAAGATTTCAAATCAGCATATACTTAAAGCAGTTTGAAACTGAGTGTTGCAATTAAACTGACATTGTATAATTTTTTTTTTCCATTTAGATTTTGCTAGTACACAGACTGGATGGGCATAATTCTTTTTCTTTCATACCCATATTTGTTCCTCTCTGGCTTTCACTGATAACATTAATGGCAACAACATTTGGACAAAAAGGAGGCAATCACTGTAAGTATTTCAGAATCCTGGAAACAGATTTAAAAATCAATGTATTTTATTAAGATTTGTATTTTCAGAAAGGGCTTTTCTGTTACTACTGTTTTCAGGCAGTTGTAATAAGGTTTCAGTGCTTACAGTGTCCTCCCCTGTGGCACTGTTTACTTTGGCTGAGGTGTGAAGTCTTTTGTGTTCCTTCTCTGTACTGATGTGACCCAACACTGTGTAATGTGTGAAACAAAATGGATTCTGCTGGGGTGTGTAGCTGTAATTTATGCAGATGGATACACACACAGGCATGCATGTGCAGACGTGGAACTGTGCAAATGCTTGTCCAGACTGTCTGTGTATATAACCTGAATTGGAATGTTACGATAGGTGTAAGGAACGCTGAGAAGCAGCATTAACAAATCTTAATTCTATGCAAACAATCAAGAGACTTTGAATAGTCTGTCTGCTTAATTAAGTGTTCATTCTGTTAATAATGGAAAATCATTTTGTTTCTTTTAGGGTGGTTTGGAATTCGCAAAGACTTTTGCCAGTTCCTGCTTGAAATTTTCCCATTCTTGCGAGAATATGGGAATATCTCTTATGATCTTCATCACGAAGATAATGAGGAGACAGAAGAAACGCCACTGCCTGAACCGCCAAAAATTGCACCAATGTTTCGAAAAAAGACTGGAGTGGTCATTACACAGAGTCCTGGAAAATATGTGATTCCACCTCCCAAGTTAAACATTGACATGCCAGATTAAGATGACAGTAGCATATTAAACTTGAACTGGTCATCAGCAGACAGATGTATTTCATCTCATGCCTTGTCCCAATTCCTTTAAAAATAGGTATTGCTGAATCAGTGGCTTGGATTACACAAATCAGAAATCTTGAAGATAATCTGAGTGCTTTTCCAGAAATATGTGGTTGTCTAATTTGTGAACCTTCCTAACAGGTTGGTTGCACGCTTGCCTGTATAGTATTTATATGAACATTTTTAGCAGTGTAATATATTGTTTAAAAGTCCTGTTGTGTACAGTATAAGTATTATCTAAAAGTATTTTTTTAAAAACCCTGTATGAAATGCCTATGCTATTCCAGGTGTCTTTTAGGTCCTAAATACACACTCGTTTTCATGTCTCTTTTAAATGCTTTGGGATGCCTTAGCATAGTACCTCTTCACTTCTTTTTCTGTGTTCAGCCACAATCACCACAGAGGCACAACAGTGTTGCACTTCTGAGGCAACACTGGAAAGCTTTTTTTGGGAGGGGAAATAGAATGTATGGTGACTTACATGATGCTTTTGAGTTAGCTGTGTAAATGTAAGTATTTCAACTTTTGTGCTGGTTTGGGAGTTGCATGTTGTTTTTGTTACTTTTCCAGTTTCATGTTTTGATTCTTCTTGAGCAGCATGTACCATTCTCCCATTAGACTGGCCATTTAATAAGCTGTTTCTCACATTGTGTGGTCTATGCCAGAAACGTTTGTGGTAGGTTTCACAGCTGTTGGTTAGCTGGTATAAATATCATAGCTTGGTCTTCGTTACCAACTTTGTGTTGGTCAGTGTAAATGATTAAACTTTTCAAGATATTATCTTGTTGGTGTTGGCATAGCATTTTCTTGTCTGAAGAAAGACCTGCTTTGACAGTGTGCCTTGGACTTACACGTGCTTTGGAGAAATGAAGTCTATGAAATGTGCAGTCCTGTAGTTTATAAAAACAGATGTCTCATATTCCCAAACCCTTGCAGCTGCTCTCTGTGTTTAGGTAACCCACAGTTTAGATAGCTTAAATACCATGTGTCTCTTTTCTTTAGTGTTAGCATGGCAGTAAAAGCAGGAGTGTGTGGACATTTCTGCATGTGTTCAAGCTGCCTGAAAAACTTGGATGCAGCACTTCCATTTCTGATGCTCTACAGCCCCCCTTTCTTCCTGTGGACCAGCTACTGCCTGAAACCCAACCTAGCACTATACCATCCCACAGTTCCAATTTTGTTGCAGTGTTATTTTTACATATAATACATATATATTTTGTTATATTCTAGTTCAAAAAATCAAACATCAGTGGGATTGTTACTGGACATCAATTTGCCTGCAGACTGGAAAAGAAAACCAGACACTGAGCTTGCCTGAGAAACCACTTGCCAGGAGGAGAGCAGTCTGCAGCAGGTGCAAGGGAGGACAGGCACAGCTCTGCACGGGGCAAGGCCTCACCTGCCAAGCACAGTCCAAGGCAGGAGCTCGAGGCAGTGGTGCCCGTACCGCTCCATCTGCTGCTGCTGCTGCTCAGACAAACACCGAGGAGCTCCAGCCTCTGCGCCTTCCCTTCAGCCACGGCACAGCAGGGCCTGGCTGGGGCCAGGGAGCTGCTCTGCTTCACCCAGCCCTGCCCTGCAGTCACTTCCCACCCCTCCAGCTGTGCTGGCAGCAGCTTGGCTGGCGTCCAGGTCACAGCTCCACGTGTGGTTCAGACAGTGCATCTGCAGGCACTGGCCCTGGGCCACAGCTCTAGCAGAAGTGGTGTAGTCCAAGGGAACAGGTTCCTAAGTGCTCCAGTGAAGTGCCTGAATACAAAGGCTCTGCCACTTCTCCTGTTCTTAGAGCCATGCCTAGGTGTGGCCTTGCTCCAGAAAATCAAAAGGATTTTCACTGTAATGTAGGGTGTGAATTTTGAAAAACTCTTGAGAGTGCCAAAACTTAGTGGCTATTATTTGTAATTCTTCACACTTGTTTTAAATTCAATGTTATGTTTTCAAAGATAATGAGTATTTTTCATCTTAAATAAGAGAAAAAAATGTAATACTTGCTCAATTTCATTTTGTTCAAGCACCTTCTCAAAATGGCCTTTCTGCAATGTCTGTCAGGTCACAGAGCTATATTCATCATATGTACATCTTGTGTTTCTGAAGTGTGAATGAAAAGAATCCATCCTTAAGGCAGGACAAGGAGTGGTCTGGCACTTAATTGTGGCAGCCTGCTTTTAAGCACCATTTTCCTATAATCAGAGATGCAGGTATCAAAAAATCATTTTAATTTACATTTAAATTGGCAGACAATACATAACTATACATTTAAAAAAATGGCAAGTACTTAGTTGTTTGTACAGGAAAAGTCTAGAAAAACAATTTCTTGTAATAGTCATAAATACACATCTTGTTTGTTTTGCCTCAAAAAAGCAGTTCTTCAAATGTATTTGCCATTTCAAATAGTTTTGGAATAGAATCCTAAACAAGATGCTGATGTAGTTTGCAAATCAGCATCTTAAATACAACTCTGCATTTAGGCAGGAACAATAATAGTAAGGAGCAACACCTACAATTCTGAAGGGATCAGTTCTTCAGGGATGTCCACCTGCCACACCCCTGTTCTCCCTCTGGCAGGAATTGGTTCCAGGAGCCACCTGGGATTTGAAACAACAGTCAAGTATTTCTGTTCTAGATTACTGAGGACAGCTTTGTTTTCCAGCTCCAGAATCTCTTCAGGAGGCAGGTTTTCTGGATATAGTGATGTCTCTCCAACGTCAATTAATCCTGTATATTACAATTAAAATACAAAATCAGTTGCCAGTTTGGTCTCCCAGAGAAAAGTTTTCCACAAGAAGCCGTCCCTGAGGACACAGAGAACAGCCAGTTTATTACCAGAAGAGCACAGTCAGAGGGAGGCACACCTCCCACCTGTGCTGTTTGCTGCAGAAGTCCAGGTAACTCAACTCAGGTGGGTGAAGAAAAGGAGGAGGAGGGCACAGTTAAAAATCACCACAACCCAGTGCTGCAGAACTCCTTGAAAAGCAGCCTGCATCCAAGGAGACACAGCTGCTACCAAAACTCCTGAGCTACCTTTGGCCTTGGACCAGCTTCAGTAAAGCATAAAACTCTCTCTGCTCCTCTCAAGCCTATCAACATTTTTCAATGATTAAACTATTTTGAAATTCCTACCTATTCCACAATAAAGCATGCAATTTATGTTAAGGCTGCAAATCTAGATGTTATGTAGGACCTACAGTTTTCACCACTGTAGAGCCACAATGTTCAGTGTGTGTGATAGAATTATTTTGTTGTGCAGGAATAGCTACAAGTATTCAAATGACAATGAAAGATGGTGTAACAAAGATACATACTACGAAATAGTACAAAATGAGTGCTGGATGAAAAGTGTACAGTGCACATCTGCTATATGTCAGCACAATTTATGCAGTGAAACATCACTGCCTCTGCACTGTGTGTTACAAAAACAAACTTCTTCACTGCCCAAATACCAAAAGCGACAGAGGGGGTTTGTAAAACTGAAATAGGATTTATTTATGTAATTATTTATGTATACTCTAAAATGACACACGCAGTGCTGCAACATCATGAATTCACTTGACCAGGAATACTGCAAAATGGTCTCAGCAAGAGACCCTAAGCTTAAAATTCAAGCAGTGTGGAATTGACATGTATTATGTTGAAACATACAGGAATTGAAATAGACCTCCCCCATCACAACTCATGCTCTGCTCCTTCAAAGTAGTAAAGAAATGTCATAATGAGTGCAAACACATCAAGCACATGTGTATTTGAGTGACTGTAAAGGGACTGAAAGTTCACTTACAAAATATAACCCAAGGATGCTTACCTGCAATAACTCCTCTGCCGAATTTTTCCCCTTCATCCAACAAATCCTGCAGTTGTTTCGGTGTCATTCCGAACCTATTCAGAAGAATTTCTCTCCATGTTTCATCTTCCCAGTCCTTAACAGCTATATGAATAGCAATAGTGCAGTTCTTGTAGCCTGCTAGCAAAGGACGCCAGCGAGTCTCTAGTGTTTTGACTTGATTTAGAAGCAGCCCTGCGTAGGGCTGTCGGAAGGAAAGGCAACCGAATTTCATCGCGCTCCTCGCATTAGAAGCCGTTGATTTCCTGTAAACACACAGACGCCCGGCGATGAGGCTCCAGAAGCGGCCGATGCCCGTGACGAGCTCCCGGCCCTGGAGCCGCGGAGCTGCGCGGAGGGAGCTGCGCGGCCTCCCCGGGGGCGGGT
>WEZZ01014405.1:175713-186310 GCA_013400585.1 Chloropsis cyanopogon | reverse complement strand
AGCAGAGCCTCCGAAGGCTTTAAAGGTGTGCTCAAAACAAAGCACAACAAATGTTTTGCTCTCGCTCGGTTTCCTGCCGAGGAGGGGAGAGGTTTGGGCACTTCCAGGGAGTGCCAGGGGCCAAAGGGACAGGAGCCATCCCCGGGAATGTGTCGCACTTAACCCTTCGTGTGCTGCCACTTCTCACCGCCCACCCTCATCCCCGAGGGGTCAGTGGGGCGAGCGGTGCCAGAGGGTCCTGCCCAGTGTCCCCAAACCCACGCTGGGGTCACAATCTTCACCCCATGGGTGTCCCCAAACCCACATTGGTGTGACAGTCTTCAACCCTCACCCCATGGGTGTCCCCAGACCCGCTCTGGGGTCACAATCCTCCCCCCATGGGTGTCCCCAGACCCACACTGGGGTCACAATCCTCACCCCATGGGTGTCCCCAAACCCACACTGGGGTCACAACCCTCACCCCATGGGTGTCCCCAAACCCACATTGGGGTGACAGTCCTCAACCCTCACCCCATGGGTGTCCCCAAACCCACACTGGGGTGACAGTCCTCACCCCGTGGGTGTCCCCAGACCCGCTCTGGGGTCACAATCCTCGGTGCAGCCCCAGCCTGGCTCCGGGGTGGCCCAGCCCAGCTGCCCCCTGGTCCCCCAGCTGACCCCACCCAGCTCAGCCTGGCCCCTTCCAGCCCAGATTTGCAAACCCCAAATGTTTATCTTTGCAAGGAAACGAGAACATTTCCTCTCTAACCCAAACTGGTCCCATTTGGAGCCGCCATTTTGAGGATGCTGCCTTCCCATCTGGAGGAGGTTTTTGCTCTCCTTGTTTCACCTTTTCTTGTACCCAGCTAACGATGTGCAAACAGTGAATTCCTTCATGCAATGCCTGGAAGTCCAGGCCAGGAGCAGAGGGGAGAGTTCCCTTGAGTCAACCCAGATTGGATTTGTTTGGGAAATTCTCAGTAAAGAACTGAACTGAACTGAAAAAAAAAATAGATACAAAAAAACACAGTGGGGTTTGAAATAGAACATGTTTTCAAACTGAAATGGGTGGTTTTTTGGTTTTTTTGGGGGTTTTTTTTTTTTTTTTTGGTTTGGTTTTTTTTTTTTTTGGGTTTTTTGGGGTTTTTGGGGGTTTTTTTTTTTTTTTTTGGTTTGGTTTTTTTTTTTTTTGGGTTTTTTGGGGTTTTTGGGGGTTTTTTTTTTTTTTTTTGGTTTGGTTTTTTTTTTTTTTGGGTTTTTTGGGGTTTTTGGGGGTTTTTTTTTTTTTTTTTGGTTTGGTTTTTTTTTTTTTTGGGTTTTTTGGGGTTTTTGGGGGTTTTTTTTTTTTTTTTTGGTTGGTTGTTTTTTTTTTTTTTTTCAGAATTTCATATGTTCCATCCTTGGCAGTGTCCAAGGCCAGGCTGGATGGCGCTTGGAGCAGCCTGGGCCAGTGGAAGGTGCCCCTGCCATGGCCGGGGAGGAATGAGATGATTTTTAAAGTCTTTTCTGACCCGAACCATGCTGGGATTCTGTGTTTTTCTGTTTGATTGACCCAATTTCCTGCAAGAGACCTGAGCTGACAGAGCAGAGGTTGGCCCTGTCCTCCTCTCCTGTGCCCGAGGCCTCCTGGGAGCGCTGGGGAGTAGAGCTGGAACCACCCAAACCCAAAGAGCTCCAGGTCTGGAATAACCTTGTCCCTGCTGATTTGTGGAATCGTTAAGGTTGGAAAAGGCCTCCAAGATCATCAAATCCAACCTTTGACCAAATCCCCTTGCCCACTAAACCACATCCTGAAGTGCCACATCTGCTCATGTTTTTAACACCTCCAGGAGTGGCAACTCCACCACTGCCCTGGGCAGCCTGTTCCAATGCCTGATAATCCTTTCCATGAAGAAATTTTCCCTAAAATCTGATCTAAACCTCCCCTGGCACAGCTTGGTGCTGTTTTCTCTCCTCCTGTCCCTGTTCCCTGGGAGCAGAGCCTGACCCCCCCGGCTGTCCCCTCCTGTCAGGAGCTGTGCAGAGCCACAAGGTCCCCCCTGAGCCTCCTTTGCTCCAGGCTGAGCCCCTTCCCAGCTCCCTCAGCCTCTCCTGGTGCTCCAGACCCTTCCCCAGCTCCATTCCCTTCCCTGCTCATGCTTTACCACCACATTTAATCAAAACCAAACCTCTGGCCTGGCTCAGCTCTGCCCCACAGTTAAAGGACAGGAGATGCCATTAAAAGCCTCAGTGAACCTCAGCCTGGGCAAAGTGAGTGTTGTACCTGTCACCAGTGGTACTTTCCATCCCAGAAATGTCCCAGGGGCTGGTTTGGAGTGGTTTGGATGTGAACACATGGGTGAAATGACATCCCCAAACCCAGAAGTGTCCTTAAGCTGCCCTTTCTCCTTGGCAGGTACGACATCTGCATCTACAAGAACAAGCCCTGTGGCACCCTGGGTGAGTAAATCCTGACACCCCCTCAGCAGCCCCCAGCAGCACACCGAACTTTGGGAATGTGATGAGGGTGGGCTGTGCCATTCCCTTTCCAGCTGTGCCATCCCTTCTCACCTGTGCCATTCCCCCTTTCCCACCTGTGCCATTCCCCTTTCCAGCTGTGCCATTCCCTTTCCAGCTGTGCCATCCCCATCCCACCTTGTTCCATTCCCTTTCCCAGCTGTGCCATTCCCTTTCCCAGCTGTGCCATTCCCCTTCCAGCTGTGCCATCTCCATCCCACCTTGTGCCATCCCCATTCCTGCTGTGCCATTCCCTTTCCCAGCTGTTCCATTCCCTTTCCAGCTGTGCCATCCCTTCTCACCTGTGCCATTCCCCCTTTCCCACCTGTGCCATTCCCCTTTCCAGCTGTGCCATCCCCTTTCCAGCTGTGCCATCCCCATCCCACCTTGTGCCATCCCCATTCCTGCTGTGCCATTCCCTTTCCCACCTGTTCCATTCCCTTTCCAGCTGTGCCATCCCTTCTCACCTGTGCCATTCCCCTTTCCAGCTGTGCCATCCCCATCCCACCTTGTGCCATCCCCATTCCTGCTGTGCCATTCCCTTTCCCACCTGTTCCATTCCCTTTCCAGCTGTGCCATCCCTTCTCACCTGTGCCATTCCCCTTTCCAGCTGTGCCATCCCCATCCCACCTTGTGCCATCCCCATTCCTGCTGTGCCATTCCCTTTCCACCTGTTCCATTTCCTTTCCCAGCTGTGCCATCCCCATTCCTGCTGTGCCATTCCCTTTCCCACCTGTGCCATCCCTTTTCAACTGTGCCATTCCCCTTTCCCAGCTGTGCCATCCCCATTCCTGCTGTGCCATTCCCTTTCCCAGCTGTGCCATCCCCTTTCCAGCTGTGCCATTCCCTTTCCCAGCTGTGCCATCCCCATTCCTGCTGTGCCATTCCCTTTCCAGCTGTGCCATTCCCTTTCCCAGCTGTGCCATCCCCATTCCTGCTGTGCCATTCCCTTTCCAGCTGTGCCATTCCCTTTCCCAGCTGTGCCATCCCCATTCCTGCTGTGCCATTCCCTTTCCAGCTGTGCCATTCCCTTTCCCAGCTGTGCCATCCCCATTCCTGCTGTGCCATTCCCTTTCCAGCTGTGCCATTCCCTTTCCCAGCTGTGCCATCCCCATTCCTGCTGTGCCATTCCCTTTCCAGCTGTGCCATTCCCTTTCCCAGCTGTGCCATCCCCATTCCTGCTGTGCCATTCCCTTTCCAGCTGTGCCATTCCCTTTCCCAGCTGTGCCATCCCCCTTCCAGCTGTGCCATCTCCATCCCACCTTGTGCCATCCCCATTCCTGCTGTGCCATTCCCTTTCCCACCTGTTCCATTCCCTTTCCAGCTGTTCCAGTCCCTTTCCAGCTGTGCCATCCCTTCTCACCCGTGCCATTCCCCCTTTCCCACCTGTGCCATTCCCCTTTCCAGCTGTGCCATCCCCATCCCACCTTGTGCCATCCCCATTCCTGCTGTGCCATTCCCTTTCCCACCTGTTCCATTCCCTTTCCAGCTGTGCCATCCCTTCTCACCTGTGCCACTCCCCTTTCCAGCTGTGCCATTTCCTTTCCAGCTGTGCCATCCCCATCCCACCTTGTGCCATCCCCATTCCTGCTGTTCCATTCCCTTTCCAGCTGTTCCATTCCCTTTCCAGCTGTGCCATCCCTTCTCACCTGTTCCATTCCCTTTCCCAGCTGTGCCATCCCTTGTCACCTGTTCCATTCCCTTTCCCAGCTGTGCCTTCCCTTCCTGGTGAAGGTGCAGCTCCTGCCCCAGCACCAGCAGCAGGGCCAGGACCAGAGCAGTGCTTTCAGCCTCCTGCCCTCCTGTGAACACCGAACCAGCAGCCCTGAGCTCAGCTGGGCCCTGGAACTCCTCTGTCCCTCGCTGGGCCAGCTCCAGCCTGGGGATTCAGAGCCCCTCACATTCAGGGCTTGGCCGTGGCCTGCTGGAGTGTTCCTGGCTGAGCAGGGAGGAATCCAAGGGTTTTGTGATGGCTGCAAAGGGAGTTTTTATTGTCACAGGCAGAGCCTGCAGCCCTGTCTGGCTGCAGCTCCCCGTTTGTCTCGCCCTGGTCCAGACTGGGCAGGCGGGGAGGGATTTCTGCTCTGCATCACTCTGGGGAGAGCTGGTGGATCTGTGACCTGGGGTGGCTCAAATCATTCCCCTGGCACAGCCAGGCCCTCCCCTGGCCCGGGGCAGTGGCACAGTCTGTGCTGGTGGGGTGGGCAGAGGGAATTTGCTGTCACAATTCAGGGGGAATTTCAGCATCAGCCAGTCCTCCAAATGAGCCGTGCTGGATTCCTGGTGGGTGCCAGGCAGAACCAAGGTTGGATCCTGGCTTGCTCAGCCCTCCCTGGCCAGGTTTGGATGCCCCAGAGCTGGTGCAGCCCATCTGAGATTCCCCCACCAGGGCTGTGCCAAGGACTGCTCCCCTCTGCACCATTTGGATACGAAATTCAGAGGATTTTGAGCATTTCTGAACCTGTCACTGTTAATTTACCATCAGTGCTGAGTGACCATGTCCTTTAGAGCCACGAGTCCATCCCAAAGCCCAGCACAATGGTGAGCAGGAACCGGCTGTGCTCAGTGTTCCAGAGCATGAGCACCTCAGGCAGTCCCCAAACACCCCCAGGTCCCCTCAGCCGCCCTGAGGTGGCCCTGTGTGACAGCTCTGTCCCCTCCCCAGGCCTGGCCCCCGTGGGGGGGATGTGTGAGCGGGAGAGGAGCTGCAGCATCAACGAGGACATCGGGCTGGCCACGGCCTTCACCATCGCCCACGAGATCGGCCACACGTGAGTGCAGCTCCTGCTGCTCTGCTCCTGCCACCAGGGGCTTGTCACAGATACAGATTATAATATTGGCTTTTTGCAAGTATTAAAATGGATTTTATACGGGTGGTGTTACAATAAGTTTGTTATGAATATACAGTTTTTATTTCTGTTGTTAATTAAGCTTAGTGAAATAGCTGATATCAGTTGCTTGTGTTAAAATGCCTGCTGGGGTGGGATAACACCCAATGGACATCTGAGGAACCTGCTGCAGATCTGCCAACTATCAGCACTCTGAAGGCACTGAAGACTAAAAACTGGAGATGATAAAAAAAGGACCAAAACCACAACCAAGGAATCCACATGCTCTGAAAAGGCAGATCCAAGGAGGAGCCAGGCTAAACAGTTCTTGGAACATGGAAACTAGTTTGGGGGAAAGTTTACTCTGCATAAGGGTCTGTGAATGTGCAACAGGCTGATGTCATTAAAGGTACTTCAGGGGTGTCCCTGAAGATAACAGTGAGCTCTTGGTGAGCGCCAAGCTGCACCTGGCCCTAATAACCTCTGCTCCATGGTCCTTGTCTCCTGTTGCTCTTTATGAAACTTTTTAAATTCTCACAGGAGAGTGAAGGTGTTTTTCACAGGCTGCAGACCCTTCCTGTGGACCACCCAGGTGTGTCCAGCCCCAGCTGATCTCCTCTGTGTGCCGTCTCCAGGTTTGGCATGAACCACGACGGCGTCGGCAACAGCTGCGGCTCGCGGGGGCAGGAGACGGCCAAGCTGATGGCTGCCCACATCACCATGAAGACCAACCCCTTCGTGTGGTCCACCTGCAGCAGGGATTACATCACCAGCTTCCTGGAGTAAGGAATCCACCCCTCTCTGCCCTGCCTCCAGCCTCCCCCAGTCTCTTGTGAGGAGGGGGTAAAGCCAAAGCAAAGCCCCCAGATCCCCCAGAAGTTTCTGTCTTGTCTCCCAGAGTCACATTCTTTCCTTCCTTTAGACATTCCCATGTTTTCCTGCCTGTTGAACATCTAAACCCATTTATGTTGTGGCTGGGTGAGCTTTATTTGGCTTTCCCACGTCCAGAAACTTCACAAATAGATCAGTCCCCCCTGGAGGCATTTGGCTGGTTCTGAAGTCCAGCCAGGAAGTGCAGAGAAGGGTTGGTGTGGTGGGCCAGGATTGGGTCTGAGTGCTGCAGGTGCCTTCTCCAGGCAGTGAGGAGGAGTTTTCAGTGTGAATGAGCAAAGCAGGGCAAAGATTTTGGTTTTCTTTTTCTTACAAAGCACCTTTAGGATTCTGGAGAAGGGACAGGACAAGGGGGATGGATGCAAACGAAAAGAGAGCAGTTTAGATTGGATGTTAGGAGGAATTTCTTTGTTGTGAGGGTGGGCAGGCCCTGGCACAGGTGCCCAGAGCAGCTGGGGCTGCCCCTGGATCCCTGGCAGTGCCCAAGGCCAGGCTGGACAGGGCTTGGAGCAGCCTGGGACAGTGGAAGGTGTCCCTGCCATGGCAGGGGAGGAATGAGATGAGTTTTAAGGTCTCTTCCCACCCAAACCATTCCAGGATTTAGGCTCCTGAATCCCAGATTTTTTAATGCCTGAATCAAACCCTCGGGCAGGGCTCAGGCAGCCCCTGGGTTTCTATCCCAAAGCAATCTGTCAGGATCCATTTTGGTGAGGTTTTTTGTAGTGATGCCTGAAACTTGGGCTTAGAATTGAAAGCCAAACACAGTTAGAGGGGGAAAAGGGATTTTACCTTGATTTATTGAGATTTTCAGGTAGGAGCACTTCTGCAGCAATGCTCCCCCTGGGTCAACACACGGAACCGACCCCCAGCCCCCCAGTCCTCCTGGTATTATAATCAGAGATCTTGGATATCAGCACATTTATCACAGGCCCCCCAATGGGAGCTGAGAATACGCCCCTCGTGGGGCACACTCCCCTCCCCACCCTGGGGTAGGTCTCCCTTAGTTGACAGAATGTTCTGGAGAGGACCTTGGGCCTTGAGCCCTGACGCCTAAACTTCATGAAAAGCTGAGATGTTTAGTCTCTGGCCTAAGCTAGTTATCAAACTAGGAACCTACAAGTAGGTGGGCCAAAAGCCCCTGGGATACCTAAGGCTACATCAAAGTATATATGAGAAGGGGGATCTGAAGAAAATATACGAAAAGCAAAAATCCATCAGGCATCAGTAGGACCATGGCACTTCCTAAAGGAAGAACTGGGCAGGGCTTGAGGGATGACTGGAAGCAGCACAAGTGTGGGGTCAGCGTGAGGGGAAGCCCCCAGGGAGCCTGAGCAGCAGAGCTCAGCTTTGGATCTCAGCAAGAGCAGCAGCCACGGCTCCTCCTGAGGGGCTCCTCTGTCCTGCAGGCCCGGCCAAACCTCGTGGCTGGGCAGCAAATCCCACATCTGGCAGCTGTGGCTTGGCCACAGGCAGGTCGGTCCCCAGGCCGGTGCCCGCTGGCCGTGCAGGCAGGGAGGCACGTGGCACAGCCCGGCTGCCTCGTCCTCTGCTGACCCTGGGCTCCTGGCAGGGCTGGGGGAGCGTGGAGAGTTCATCCCCGCTCCTCGTGCTCCGTGCTGGCCACCCCGGGCTCCAGGAGCCCCCAGTGGGACGTGGTGTGTGCAGGATTTGGGGATGGGGGTGATGACAGCAGCCTTGATTTAGGGGAGCTCAGAGAGCAGCGAGGAAAGGGGAGGGAAAGGCGTTTCTGGCTGAATTTGGATGCTCCTACAAAGCTCTGGCAAGCAGGAGGGCTTGGAGAGGGGAGCTCTGGTTGCTCTCAGCTGGGGCTTCACAGCTGGGTGGGGGAGCAGCCCCTCTGCCCACTCATTGCCCACCTGAGGGTGCTGGGCACACCTGCCTGGGCATACCTGCCTGCACTCTGCCACGGGGACAACCAGGGGCTGGCAACCACCTACAGAATGGCTGGAGCTATGCCAGGGCTTGGCATGGAGCTCAGGGAAAGGTTCTTCCCGCCGAGGCTGCTGGGCACTGCCCAGGCTCCCCAGGGAATGCTCCCGGCCCCAAGGCTGCCAGAGCTCCAGGAGCGTTTGGACAGCGCTGCCAGGGATGGCAGGGTGGGGTTGTTGGGGTGTCTGTGCAGGGCCAGGGCTGGGCTGTGATCCCTGGGGGGCCCTCCCAGCTCAGGATATTCCAGGATTCTATGAAGCCTCAGATCAACACTTCCAGAGTTACCTTGGAACCAGGATGTGCTTCCCAGCCTGGGGCACACAGCTGGAAGGATTTCAGAGCCCTTTCTCTTGCCCAGAGCAGACCCAGATTTATCCAAGCTCAGCCCAGCAGAGCCGGGAGTGGCAGCTGCCGATGCCCCACCTCAATTGCTCTCTCTCCCCTCAGCCTTTCTGAGCTCTGATTCTCCCTGTGTGCTTCCAGCTCCGGGATGGGATTGTGCCTGAACAACGCTCCTCCCAAGCAGGATTTCATCTACCCCACGGTGGCCCCGGGCCAGGCCTACGATGCCGACGAGCAGTGCCGCTTCCAGTACGGAGTCAAATCTCGCCAGTGTAAATACGGGGTAGAGAGCCTTCCTGCTTTACTATCGGTTCCCAGGGCTGGAGGAGGGGGTGGGGGGAAGGAGAGGTCCGTGGGCCTGTCCCTGCTGCCCACATCTGTCGTTGTCACCGTTAGAAATGAAGGGATGGGACTGTTTTCAAGCTAAGAACCATTTGTTGCTCAAACAAACATCAGTCTCAGAGGCTGTGAGGTTTTAGAGGAGCAAGCATTCAGCCACAGCTCAAAGTGGTCACAAGTTCTTTGTTACAAGGCAATCTAGAACTTTCTAATCCAATGGACAGTTGCCGCAGAATTCATTTTGCTTTTCTGACCTCTCATCTTTACTCACTTCTGCTGCACTGTGGATATTTTATCCATGGGCTGCTGTCACACACACACAGATGCTTCTGTTATAACCTCTAAACTCTGAGCTGCTCTCTACAATTACACCCTGCATTATAAACCCTTCCCCATCTTATCAATGCAGTTTCTCACTTAAAGCAAATTCTTACTTACAGCTATAGGAACATCAGTTTATGATTTTTCTGCTTAATGTCTGTGCATTTTATTTTTACATCACCCCAAGCTTCTTCCAAGGCTGCAGATCAAACCCTCCTGTGTCTGTGGAAGTTTCTGGTTTTGCATTTCCCACACACATCACTGTGCTGCTCCAAACCAGGGGCCCTGCTGAGCTCCCAGTGAGCTCCATGCTGTGCTTCCCTGGCAGAGCACACAGGAGGGGGTGTCCCATCCATAAATGTTGGTCCCAGCTCAGTTTGGGTCACATTAATCCCATGGCAAGAGATTTTTTGCCCCTTCCTTGGCTGCTGCTGGTCCCCAGGTCTCCCTCATCCAGGCTCCCCTCTCTTTGTACGAGGACATATTTTCCATAATCCTTACCAGAAGTCATTGTGCTGCTCACATAAACTCAGGAAGAGAAAAGTCTTTGTCCCAGGTGAGGTGAGGGATGCGCTGGAGGTTGCTGCCTACCTCACCCCCCTCCCTGCCACCTCACTGGTCTTTGAACCCAGGAAAACACTGAAAGGCTGCTCCAGGAGAGTCCTGCCATGTAGGAATGGGAGCCAGAGTGTGCCCGGGGGCCAAGAATGCCCAGGATGTCCTGGCTCAGCTCAGGAATGGTGTGGCCAGCAGGACCAGCAGGACCAGCAGGGCAGAGACTGTCCCCTGTGCTGGCATTGCTGACACATCTCAGTCCTGGGAGCTGTTTTGGGACCCTCATGACAAGAAGGACATTGAGGGGCTGGAGCGTGTCCAGAGAAGGGAACAGAGCTGGGGAAGGGTCTCGAGCACCAGGAGAGGCTGAGGGAGCTGGGAAGGGGCTCAGCCTGGAGAAAAGGAGGCTCAGGGGGGACCTTGTGGCTCTGCACAACTCCTGCCAGGAGGGGACAGGTGGGGGAGCTCAGTCTTGTCCCAGGATAAGAAATGGCCTCAAGGTGCCCCAGGCTGGGTTTAGATTGGATATTAGGAAAAGTATTTTCACTGAATGTGGCATTGTTTGTTCTGTTGGATTAGGGTTTTTTTGACTTAGACATGGAGTAACTGAGAGGTGTTCTAAAAACTTTTATTCTATTTTTAATCTCTTGTGAAGGGTGAGACAATATAGATGTTATAATTTATGCTATTACAATCAGAAGCTAACTATTTCTTAATTTCAATACATTATAAGCGTTTCTTGGCTTATCAGTTTTTGCTACACTCTATTGTAAACTCTTTAAAGCTAATTATTTAAAATTACTCTTTGTGGGTCTTACTATAATGTATTTTTTATAGTTCTATTTCTCTTAAGTATCCAGTCTTTTTTGTAAGGTCATCTTCTGAAACTCGTTTCT
>WEZZ01014405.1:143874-158267 GCA_013400585.1 Chloropsis cyanopogon | reverse complement strand
AGCCCTCTGTGGTTGGGATGAGCCCTCTCCGGGTTGAATGAGCCCTGTCCGGATGGGATGAGCCCTCTCCAAGTGGGATGAGCCCTCTGTAGTCGGGATCAGCCCTGTCCAGGTGGGATGAGCCCTCTCCACACAGGTGCGGGGCGCTCTGTGCAGCCGTGGGAGGAAGAGGAGGAGGAGGCTGGGCGGGGGCAGGGCGGGGAGTGCCGGCAGCGATCCCGCATGGGGAATTCCGGGCAGGAGCAGGCAGGTGTGGAGCCGGCTCCGGGGGCGGGTGGGCTGCACGGACCTGCGGGGCTTCGGGAGCCAGAGGGGCCCGGAGAGAAGGAGGGAAAGGAGGGGAGACACAGGATTCCAGCTCTGCCTCTCCCAGGCTGCACCTGCACAGCTGCTCAGGTGAGGCTGGGTCAGACTCTGCTGAGGGTTAAACCTCAAAGATTTACAGAAAAAGCTGGGGTGAGGGGACGCTCAGAGAAGCTTGGGGCCTGGGGAATTGTAGCTTTAACACCCACGGGCTGCTGGTGAGGGGAGCAGATGGGTCCTGTTGCTTCCCTGGGCTTTGCACTTGGTTTTGAGGGATAGCTCCCAAGGGTCACAGATCAGCCAGAGCTCCTGGGGCCCCTCCTCGTGCTCTTGGTCTTCAAATCGTGTCTGGCTTTGCAGAAGGGACTGTCCTAACACCCTGTAGCAGTGTCAGGGCTGGTGTCCCTGTCCCCAAGGGGCTGATGTCCCTGACCCTGAGGGGCTGGTGGCAGTGCCCCACTGTCAGGGCTGGTGTCCCTGTCCCCAGGGGCTGGTGGCAGTGCCTGGCTGTGCCCCTGCCCCCCTGGCAGCTGGGCCAGGCCACCCCAGCCGGGCACTGACCAGTGGCTGTGTGACCACAGGACTGCCCGCCGGGCTCGCAGGACTTCCGAGAGCTGCAGTGCGCCGAGTTCGACAACGTGCCCTTCCGAGGGAAGTACTACACCTGGAAAACCTACCGGGGAGGTGAGTGGGGCAGGGCTGCTCAGCTGGGCTCTGCTTTGCTGCCACGTGGCAGGGTGGTAGAAATGCTGCGGCCTTCTGCAGAAGGCTCCTCCTTGAGGAGCTGCCCAGAGCAAGGCCACAGAGCAGCCACTTCCATCCATGCACACACACACCCCGCAGAGAGCTCAGCAGAGACACGAAGGGTCCTTGTGTGATGTTGAACGTGAGCCAGCAGTGTGCCCTGGTGGCCAAGAAGGCCAATGGCTCCTGGCCTGTGTCAGGAATGGTGTGGCCAGCAGGAGCAGGGAGGTCATTCTGCCCCTGTACTCAGCACAGGTGGGGTCACACCCCAAGTGCTGTGCCCAGTTCTGGCCCCTCAGTTTGGGAAGGACCTTGAGATGCTCGAGTGCATCCAGAGGTGGCAACNTATTCCAGCGAGAGTTCATTGCACCCACCACACCAAAGAGATCAGGGACAGACCTGGCCCTGTGCTGTGCACAAGGTTAAGCAGGGGTCAGTGGCCAATGATCTGAGGGCACGGGGGTGGCACAAAGGGAAGGGCAAAGGGCATTGGCCTACAGGGAGGATGGGGCTGGCCACCAGGGATAGCACAACCAATGAGGAAACAGGGAAAGGCGAATTTGGGACATGAGGAAACAGGGAAAGAAGAAACCACAAGAATTTGGGACATAAGGGGAAAGGAACTGGGGTGGATCAGTGTTGCAAGGCTCCATGGGGGAAGTCTTCTCTTTCAGCCTAGGTGGAGACTCTGTGGTATATTCTTCCAAGGATGGTGTATTCTCTGTGGTATATTCTTCCAGGCAAGGCCCTGGGCATTTCCCTGAGGGGTTCAAAGGATTCCACAACCCCCCATGCTCTGCAGGGATGGGTCTCATGGTCCAAGGGGTCTGGGGACATTTGGTCAGGGTTTTGCCCTCTCTGTGCTCCTGGGATGTGCTGCCTCCCCTCAGGTGGCAGTTCCCTCCAGGAACCTGCTGTGTCCCCATCCTGGGTCACGCTCGCCCTGTGCAACCTTCACTGCTCTGCCAGAACCTGTCCCAGCAGCTCTGGAGCTGTTCTTTCCTCCAGGCTGGTTCCTCAGGTGCTGAGGGAGCAGAGAAAGATGGACAAGAGTCCAGGGGAGTGTCTGATGCCTGGTGGGGAGGAGACAGAGCAGGCAGGGAAAGCTTCCTGAGCAGGAGAAGGGATGGGATCCGGTGGATCCTTCAAAGAGCTGCACTTCCCTCTGCCCAAGGTCGGCCCTGGCTCCTGCAGAAGGGTCTGGAGGAGGCTCTGTGGCAGAAATCTCTTCATGATGAGGAGGAACAGCTCATCTCCTTCATGGAGTTAATGAAGTGGACTGGGGAAATCCTTCCCAGCTGTGTCAACAAACCCAGCTCCCCGTGGGGCTCCTGCAGCTGAAGCAGCTGTGCTGAGGCTGCAGGGTATGCATCCATGAAAATGGAATAAAATTGTGAGCTGTAAAGTCACCCCAAGACCCCAATGGATGCCAGGGTGGAAGACAAGCCTGCAGGCTGGAGCTGCCCTGCCTCAGACCTCTCTCCTGCCCAGGGCTTGGCTGGCCAGCTGAACATCACCCTTGAGGTGTCTTCTGACCCTGATGTGGATTTTTGGTTTCATAAAGAGCCCCTTCCTCTCTGTCTGCTGCGGCTTCCTCTGCAACAAAATAAGTGATGAAACCTCTCCCCTCATGGGAGGCTGGGAGTGCTGACAGTGCCATGTTTGAAGGGATCTGGGAGCTTCATCTCCTCTTCCCACGCTGGCCGGGCAATGGTCACGAGGAGCACTTTTATTTTGTTTATTTACTGTCAAAGGGTGTCACTGTTGTCCCCTGGGGTGGCCCAGGGAGGAACCATGGAGCAGGGAAGGTCAAGGAACAACTTTGGACAAGTCTGGGATCTCTCTCAGAACTGGGGAGATCTGGTGTGTGTCCAGTACCTAAAGGGGGCTGGGAAGAAAGAGAATTATAGCAGGGCCTGGAGGGACAGGACACAGGGAATGGCTTCCACTGCCAGAGGGCAGGGCTGGATGGGATATTGGGCAGGAATTGTTCCCTGGCAGGGTGGGCAGGCCCTGGCACAGGGTGCCCAGAGCAGCTGGGGCTGCCCCTGGATCCCTGGCAGTGCCCAAGGCCAGGCTGGACAGGGCTTGGAGCAGCCTGGGACAGTGGGAGGTGTCCCTGCCATGGCAGGGGGGGCACTGGGTGGGCTGTGAGGTCCCTTCCCACCCAACCCCCCTGTGACTCCATGATTTCAGCAGCACCAGGACCTTCATCCTCATATGCCTGGGGGGTTCTGTGATCCTTGGTGGCATTTGGGTGTCAGAGGCACATCCTGGGGGAGGTGGGGACGTCCCTTGCACCTCCACCTTTCCCTGCCATAGATCCAACCCCAGGGAACCCTTCCTGTCCTGCTCTTGCCACTGATGCTCTGCTCCCAGGCCCTGTGTCCCCAGACACTGGGGCGGCAGTGAGGGCTGGTTGTCACCTCCTGAGCCCTTCCAGCAGTGCCCAGAGGCCCCAGGTGTGGGGGTGTCAGTCCCTCCCTCCCTGCTGGCACCAGCAGCCCCCCAGGATCCCTCCAGCTGGCAGGGAATCTGCTCCTCAGCTTGGTTCTGGGCACTTTGGGAGCCCCTCACCACCCTGAGCCCCTTCCCCTGCTCAGCTCATCCCAAAAGTGGGGGTGGGTTCTCACTCCACGTTTCTTTGGGGAATATCACAGGCACGGAGCAGCCCCACCCTGCAGACAGGGAGTGCCCCATCGCTGTGGCACGTAGAATGAGGAGAAGAAACTCTGAGTTTTAAGAAAATCAGAAGGCTCTTTATTAAACAATCCATTCCTTTCTATAGGGTCTTTCACTAACAGCTCCTTGATCGGATAAATGACACAACGCCTCTCTACCACCACTGGATGAGATAGAGAGAGCATATTTTGAAAACACACAAGGAAATAATAAATTAAAATGAACAAACAGCACCTGTTATTTTGAGAGGTAGAGATGCTCACAGGACCTCTATCAGTCTCTTCCTGAGAACATGAAATGCCAAAAAAACTGTTCTCTAAAAAGGAAAAATGTTTTTCCTTGGGAAAATCCAAGCCTGGTGCTGGATTTCTCTAAGATTCACCAAATGTCAGCCCCACAGTGCCCCACCAGTTTGGAGGAGGGGGCCACCGGTCCTGCGGGAATTTGGGAGGGGAGGATGCCGGACAGGGGGTCCCTGAGGCCGGGCTGTGTGCGGGGCTGAGCCCAGAGCCCGGGTTGGGGAGGGGGAGCCCCGGGGAGCAGCGCTGAGCTCAGCAGTCCGCGGATCCCTCCTGGAATGCGGCTTCAATTGTTTGCTTGCTTTCCTTTGTTCGTGGTTCTTCATTTTGCTCTTGGCCCATTCGGGAGTTCGGGGACAGCGATGGGAGGAGAGGGAGCTTGCGGAAAACAGGAGATTGCTTGTCAGAAATTGAAATAAGGTTCAATTCCTCCACGGGAGAGGGCAGGCAGGAGGGAACAAAACATCCTCGGAGGCAGCAGCCAGCTGAAAATAATCTGTTTTAATAGCTCTGTTAAACGTGCAAAGGAGGAGCCACGGCAGACCCCAAGTGAAGGGAGGGTTCAGAATCTGCAGGATGGAGCCTGGCTGGGGCTTTCCCCCCTCTGGGACAGGAGCCCAGGAAGGGCTGGAGCTGTGCCAGGGCTTGGCATGGAGCTCAGGGAAAGGTTCTTCCCCCCGAGGCTGCTGGGCACTGCCCAGGCTCCCCAGGGAATGCTCCCGGCCCCAAGGCTGCCAGAGCTCCAGGAGCGTTTGGACAGCGATGGCAGGGTGGGGTTGTTGGGGTGTCTGTGCAGGGCCAGGGCTGGGCTGTGATCCCTGGGGGTCTCTCCAAACTCAGGATGTTCTGGGATTCCATAATTGTCTTTAGCAACATTCCCTGGGCCAGCCCAGAGGTCCCACTCGTTCTGTGGGAGTCGCTCTTCTCCCAGCTCCAGGAATCCCAAGGCACGCTGGGCTGTTCCAGAGGATCTTGCTGGGCTCCAGGCTCACCCTGGCTGTGCTCGGTGCTGCTGTCATGGGGACACAGCTGTCACTGGAGCCACCTGAACAAGGACAAGGAGCTGCCCAGGCCACCAGGGCACCTCTCAGACAAGGACACTCCAGTTTCCAGCAGATTCTGGGCAGTGATTCCAGTCTCCTTTCCCCTGGTGGCCAAGGGCAAATCCTGCCTGGAAATTGTCCCCAGGGGGTGTGGGCGCTGTTCAGAGCTCAGGTGGCCCAGCCAGCTCGTGGAGCAGTGGCAGTGAGGCCATGGGTACCAATGCAGGGTCACCCCCTGCTCCTCTTCCATGGGATGTTTAAGGGCAGAATCCCCCTGTCCCAAGGCCTGTCCTAAGTTACAGTGAGGACAGCCAGCAGGGATCCATCCCTGGTGCCTTTTTGGGCTACCTAAAAACAGGCTGGGCAAAATTAAGATGATAAAAAGCAGGTATATTTATTGGAGGGACTTCAGGTACATTTGGGGCAGATGAAGCCCCCCAGGGGCTACACCCAAAAATGGAGGACAGGTATCAGTGATGAGAGAGAGACAGGGACTCAGTGATGGTCAAAGAATCCAAATTTATTGTGAAGTACAAATGCTTCTGCAGTATTTTAGGAAGGCTAGTAATGTTTTATTACAGTGCTTGGATTAATCATCACGTAAATTCACACATTTTAAACATCTCTTGCTTGCAGAAGTCTGATAAAATTTTCTTTTCCAGTAAGACAGTCTGATTGAGTCTTCTTGCAATCTTGATTTAATCCTCAAAGTTCTGTTTGCTATTGCCAAGGCATCCTGTTATCAAATCTCTTAGGCTAACCAAATCCAAAGTCCATCATCTGTCCTGTGTCCCAATATCCCAATAACGAGTTTTCACAATTTATGTTTGGTCCATTTGCATATTGGGGGTTAATCTTCCAATTCCAGCTTCAGGTAATGAAGTCATTTGCCCCAGGTTCACTCCTCACAGCTCACTTTTGTTTCCATCTCTCAGGCCTGAGGCAGTGAGGTGTCCCTGATTCCCAGTCCTAGAGGAGGATTGTTGTGTCTGCCCAAAATGGAGAAGCAGCAGCTCACACCGTGTGTGGAGTTTAGAGTTATACATAATGAACTGCAGGATTACAAATAGATGAAAATTAGAAAAGCTGAAATCCTAAGGCATCATCCCACATAGAGCAACGTCACCACGGGACCCAGCTCCCTGCCTGGACCCCGAGGGCAGCCCCAGCTCTCAGTGGAGGCTGCTGAGCCCCCCCTGCTCAGCAGCTGCTTCCCAGAGCTTCTCCAGGGCCTTGCCCAGGCATCCAGAAAATGCCTCCAAGCTGCTGAATTCCCCTCTCGTGTTTCCTCCTGTTCCTCCCTCTCCCAGCTTTGCTCTCTTTTCCCCCCAGCTGCACTCGGGTGCTCCCAGGCACAGCTGGACCCCCTCCCCTCCCCCCCCCCCCCCCCCCCCCCCCCCCCTCATNTCCCCTCTCGTGTTTCCTCCTGTTCCTCCCTCTCCCAGCTTTGCTCTCTTTTCCCCCCAGCTGCACTCGGGTGCTCCCAGGCACAGCTGGACCCCCTCCCCTCCCCTCCCCTCCCCTCCCTCTGCCCCTTTGATGTTCTGTGTTGAGTTTCCAGTTTTGCACATTCCCATTCCTCCCATCCAAGGTGCTTCCCAGCTCTGGCACAGGGATCAGGAGGCAGGAGGTGCCTCCAGGAGGGCACTGCCACAGCTCAGGCACCTCTGCCAGGGTCTGCTGGCTCTCCTGGGGTGCTCAGTACAGGCAGCAAACGCCACAAGCCACACCAGGATTTGATAAAATCCAGAGACAGGAGGCAGGGAATGCTGTGGACCCACATTCTGCTCCCAGGAGCTTTATCCAGATATCCGGGTGCTGTTCCTGGGGTGATGCTTTGGCAAAGGCTGTTGGAAAATACAGGAAATACAGAAATTTCAGCTGTAATTGAAGATCCTTCTCCTTCATCCTCACACTGCTGTTGCCACCTTTGCTGGGGAGGGTTTGGTATCACCAGCCTCGGACAGGAAGGAATGGTTTCCCTGGCCCAGTAACTTGATCGTTCTGCTCTGGAGGCTGATAAAACCTTGGAAAGGTAACTCAGGAGCTGCTGCCTCAGTTTCCCTGTTGGTAAAGTGGGCAGAAGGGTTTTACAACTTGGAAAGTGCCAGGAGTGAGTGACCTGGATAAGAACTGATCACTTTGTTTCCTTCCCTGTCACATCCAGCCCACATTCCCAGGCTGTGCAGGAGGGACAGTGTCCCCCAGGGGTCTGTGTCCAGCTCAGGGCCTGGCTCCCTCCTCCAGGGGCATCCCCATGGAATTCCACATCCTTTCTTATGGGAATAAATCACACGGGCTCCATTTTCTTCATGGTGGAAGAAAGCCCCTTCTTTATCCACATAACTCCTTTTTATACAGTCCTTGTGTGTGACTCCAGTTGGTCAGGAGCTTTCTTGCCAATTACTTTATTGATTAGTAATGAGTTGTTACCCTGTATTGATTGGTCACTCAAACCCAGTGTGTACGTGCAGGGACAGTTGTTTGTGAGAGATAGTTTTCTATTCTAGAAAACTAGATTTTTTCTATCTAAGGGTGTAAAAACAGTTTATGCAGGTGTGTAAACCCAGGAATAGATTGTTCTGTTAATGAGCTGCTCACACCAGGATTGCTTTCACTTGGGAACTTGCAAAATGCCAGCTTGGCAAGGCCAGCCACTGATTCCAGGAGAGTTTCACTGATTCTAGAGAATGATTTTTCTACCTTACTGCAACACTTTCCCTGCTCAGCAGCCCCGTCTGAAGCTGTGCTCCTTCCCCAGGGGGTGTCAAGGCCTGTTCCCTCAACTGCCTGGCCGAGGGCTTCAACTTCTACACGGAGCGGGCGGCGGCCGTGGTGGACGGGACCCCGTGCAGGCAGGACTCCAACGACATCTGTGTCAACGGGGAGTGCAAGGTGGGACAGCCCGGGGGGCAGGGACAGAGCCCCAAGGGGAGGGGGGACAGGGACAGACCCCTGGGCTGAGGGGACAAGGACAGATTCCCCAAGAGGAGGGGACAAGGACAGACCTTGGGCAGGCGAGCGCTGGCCTCAAACTGCTCACACAGACATGGGATGGGTGGAGGGTTAGGAGAGCTGGGGGTGTCCTCCTGGAGACGGCTCCAGGGAGAGCTCAGAGCCCCTTGGGGGGGTGGAGAGGGACAAGGGATGGAGGGACAGGACACAGGGAATGGCTCCCACTGCCAGAGGGCAGGGATGGATGGGATATTGGGCAGGAATTGTTCCCTGGCAGGGTGGGCAGGCCCTGGCACAGGGTGCCCAGAGCAGCTGGGGCTGCCCTGGATCCCTGGCAGTGCCCAAGGCCAGGCTGGACAGGGCTTGGAGCAGCCTGGGACAGTGGGAGGGGTCCCTGCCATGGCAGGGGAGGAATGGGATGAGCTTTAAGGTCCCTTCCAACCCAAACCATCCTGTAATTCCATGATTTCTCCGCTTGGACACCCAGTGAGAGCAGGAACATTCCCACCCTGGGCTTGTGCCCATCCACTCTGCATTCTCTGCCTCACAGCTGGGTCTCTGCACCCCCAGCCAGAGCAGCCCCAGCCCCTTTGATGTTTCCCTTGCAATGGGATCTGGGGGGAGCTGTAAAAGTTAATTATAAGAAAGTGCTGTGGGAGAGGCCAACACCCCCCAGCAGGCAGACAGACAGACAGACTGTGTGTCTGTCTCCCTTCCTGTACCTCTGGAATCGTTTTGTCTCCATGAGGCTGAAGGCTGTGGAGCAAAGGGGGATTGCACCCGAGGGAGCCCCAGCTGTGCTGGTGACCCTTGTGCCACCCCACGGGCGGTGGCAGAGGGACAGAGGCCACAAGGACACACGAGCTGCAGGGACAGGGCTGCCCTTGGGCTCCCCTCAGGCATCCCAACCTCTGCTTTATCCCAGGATTCCTGTCTGTCCCCTCCCAGCCTTGGGGAGACACTCCCAGCACAGGGCTGGCAGAGGTGACACTGCTGAGGTGTCCGGGGCAGCGAGGGGACAGCAGGGCAGGGCTGGGGAGGGAAGGGCCCCTCCGGGCTGGCTCAGTGCTGCTGGGGCTGGGGAGGGAAGGGCCCCTCCGGGCTGGCTCAGTGCTGCTGCCCCTCCTGCAGCACGTGGGCTGTGACCGGGTGCTGGGCTCCGACTCCAAGGAGGACAAGTGCCGGGTGTGCGGGGGAGACGGCAGCTCCTGCGAGACCATCGAGGGCGTCTTCAACCAGTCCCTGCCCGAGGGAGGTAGGGAACAAACGGCCTGCTCACCCTCAAGTCCCTCCTCGACCTCAGCTGCCCCTGGCACAGGCAGGGACATATCCCAGAGCAGCATCCCAAGGGGTGGGACCAGGCTGGGAGGCAGCAAATCGCTCCTGTCCCCCAGCCAAGCCGTGCCCCAGCCTCCAGTGGTGCCCAAATCTCTGACACAGAGCTCCAAGCTCCTGCCCTGCCCCCCCAGCTCACGCTGCCCTTGAGCCAGGGCTGATCCCAGCTCCACAGAACATTCCCAGTACAGCCAGTCCCATCAAAGAGCCCACAGTGCAAACCCACTCCAGTTTGGTGCCCAAAATGCTTTTTCCATCATTTCCCCATGGATAAGGGGTTGGCTCCCATTCCCATCCAGCCCAGGGCAGCTCTGGCTCTGGGACTGGAGGCTGAAAGTCCTGCTCACCTGGCTGTCCCACAGGTTATGAGGAGGTGATCCAGATCCCCAAGGGCTCCGTCCACATCGACATCCGGGAGCTGAACCTGTCCATCAACTACCTGGGTGAGCTGGGGCTGGGGGTGCTGAAATCCGGCCAGGCCCTGCCATTTCCCTGGGGGTAACAGGGTCTGGGCAAGGCCTGGCAGGGAAAACTTCCCTCTGCACTGGGAATGGGGATTTGGGGACAGGGGAAGGCAGCAGGGCAGTGTGTCCCCCAGTGTCCCTGTCCTGTGGCAGCACCACAACCCTGAGCAAAGCCCACATCCCTCCGTTGCTGGCACTGCCTGTGGCTCCCTGGCATCCCCTCTCTGCCATCCTGGGCATTAAAAACACTCACATTTTCCTTGGGCTTGGTTTTCCAGCCTTGCTCAGTCCTGCCTTCACGACGAGGACTTTCTTTCCCCTTTTTTCCTCCGTGTCCCCCGAGCGATGCAGGGCAGGGCAGGGCAGAGCAGGGCGCTCTCCCTGGCTGCTGCGGGTGCCTGCAGGAGCAGGAGCCAGCAGGATTCTCCTGGCAGCATCCCACCCCTCCCGTCCAGCTCCCTTTGCTGGGATGGAGGTGCCTCCATCCCTCCCTGCCCGGTGCGTGGGGACTCCTCGTGTCCGGATCTCTGCGCTCTCCGGAGGCCGCTGCCCCCACTCTGGGATCTCCCAAATGGGGGAGCATCCTCCGGCCTCACCAGCGCCAAGGATCCTCCGTGTCCCGAGGGCAGCGGTGCCCGGAGCCGCTCCCGGAGTGTCCCGGAGCGGAGGCACGGCAGGAGCGAGCGCTCCGATCCCCCTCTAGCGACTCTGCCGGGCAAGCACAGCCCGGCTCCGGGCCACGGCCGCCTCCAGCAGCCCCGGGAGCTCCGGCAGCCCCGACCCAGTTTGCACAGCTGCGTTTGAGCCTGGCTTCGTGGCCAAAGCTCGTCCCCAGCCCACGAACAGGGAGGTGCTGGGCAGGCACCGTGGGTACCTCGGTGCCACCCTGCTGGTGGCCCTGTGACCCTGAGCCAGCCCCTGGTGCCACTTCCCCTCTGTCCTAGCCGTGCTCTGAGCCCGGCAGGTGAGCAGCCCCTGGTGAAGCTGCCCAGGTGCCTCGAGGCTGGTGCTGAGCCCCCTCCCCTGTCCCGCAGCGCTGCGAGGGGACTCTGGGGAATATTTCATCAACGGGAAGCTCTCCATCGATCCCCCCCGGCGCTTCGACATCGCTGGCACCACCTTCCACTACAGGAGGTCCCCTGAAGAGCCTGAGTCCCTGGAGGCTTTGGGACCCACCAACATCACCCTCTTTGTCATGGTTGGTACTTCCTACCCCTCCCGGNTTGGTACTCCTACCCCTCCTGTGTACCCCTACCCCTGTGGTGTTAGCTGGGCTAGAAGGAACCTTGCCGTGGCTATGGAGGGGCTGGAGCTGATCAGCCCCTGCTGTGGCTGTTGGGAAGTAAAGGGACACAGAGAGCAGAGGTAACCTGGGCTAAATTCACACAATAAATCACAGAATTAATTAGCTTGGAAAAGCCTTTGAGACCAGCGAGTCCAACCTGTGACCTGACACCGCCTCGTCAGCCAGACCATGGCACCGAGTGCCACCTCCTGCCTTTGACACAGTCACCCCAGGTGGGACAGGAGCCCACAGTCCCTGCCTTAGGAGGCCACTGCTTCATCCCCTGGGCACTCTCACATCTCCCTCCCCTGTTCTCAGGTCTCCTGCCTTGATCTGTCAGGTTTTGGGGATATTCCACCCTGAAGTGCCTGGGAGCTCCTTCCCTGATCGANGAGCTCATTCCCTGATCGAGCACCACTGTCACCCCTGGTGGCTGCCCTGCCAGTTCTGGGAGGGGCTGGAAAGGGGGCAGGGGAAGATTCCAGCTGCCCTGGAGGGGTAAGAGGGGCTGTGGGATGCCATGGGTGGTCACTGATGTCCTGGGGGTGCCTTTCCTGCAGGTGCTGGTGCGCACGGAGCCGCAGGGGATCCGCTACAAGTTCAACGCTCCCGTGGGCAGGGACGGCTCCAGCCTCTACTCCTGGCACTACACCCCATGGACCAAGTGCTCTGTGCTGTGTGCTGGGGGTGAGCTTTGCTGCTGGGCTGCTTTGGGGGGACATCTGGGACCCTCCCTCTGCTGTGTCCGGGTCTCTGGTTGGCTCTGAGAGCTCTGGGGTCCCTACATGGCCCGACCCTGCAGTCAGCCACGTGAGAGTTGTGTCAGGGCAAAGAACCTGGGTGCCATCTTCAGCTGGGCACAGGTATGGGTGGAAGGACCTTAAAGATCAAGTTTTCCACACCTGCCATGAGCAGGGACACCTTCCACTGTCCCAGGGTGCTTCAAACCCCAATGTCCAACCTGGCCTTGGGCACTGCCAGGGATCCAGGGTCAGCCACAGCTGCTCTAGGCACCCTGTGCCAGGGCCTGCCCACCCTCCCAGGGAACAATTCCTTCCCAATTTCCCATCCATCCCTGCCCCCTCACGGTGGGAAGCCATTCCTTGTGTCCTGTCCCTCTCCACCCCTTTTTAAACCCATTTACTCGTGCAATGCATGGAATCATAGAATGGCTTTAGATTGGAGGGACCTCAAAGCCCATCCAGTGCCACCCCTGCCATGGCAGGGACACCTCCCACTGTCCCAGGGTGCTCCCAGCCCTGTCCAGCCTGGCCTTGGGCACTGCCAGGGATGGAGCAAGGACAGGTTGGCTGATCACAGCAGCCCCTGTGGCCTCAGCTCTGCAGTCTGTGAACTGAAACACACCTGGTGCTCCCCTGAACCCCTGGGCTCCCCCATGGGGATTGGCACACAGGTTTGGGCCATGTCTCTCACTTTGGAGCGCCTGGCTGGGAGGGGCTGAGCTGGTATTCAGAAGAGAATGGCCCAGTAGTGTTCCCTGTTTAAAGCTCAGGGCTTGTCTTCCATGCCAGACCTCAACCAAGTGCTGTCCCTCCTTGTTCCTGTTATTCCCCAAGTGCTGCCCAGAACGTGTCACAAGGCCAAGGTTAGAACAGGTTCCTTTGGGCATGAGATCCCTGCAGTGCTGTGATCCTCCATCCTCTGGGGTGTCTGCCCTGGCTGGTGAGCTCTAAAATCCCAGAATCATCAAGGCTGGAAAACCCTCCAGGGCCACCAAGCCCAACCTGTGCCTGATCCCCACCTTGTCACCCAGAGTGCCACATCCAGGCACTGGCACCATCATTCCACACCATCCATTTTCTCTGGAGATGTCAGAGAAGCCCTTGGTTATCGATGGAGGTGTAAGTTCAGGCTGGATGTGCAGGGACAAGTGGTTGCTGTGTCACGTCACCCCGTGGGAGCAGAGCTGTGGGGCTGGCACCGCAGCCTGGCTCTGCTCCAGCTGATGCTTGGGAAGGCTGACTTAGAACAGAGACTAGGCAGAGCTAAGGAATAAACTAAGGATTTATTTAGAGGCTTTAATAGATCCACCTTNAACTAAGGATTTATTGAGAGGCTTCAATAGATCCACTTTGGGCAGCACAACCCAAAATAGCCACAAAAATGGACAAAAAGGGTTTCTCACTTTTACAAGTTCTGCTCCATTTGCATATTGGAGCTAATTGTCCAATTCCAGCTTTAGCCCATGCAGTCCCATCCTGCTTGTTTTTCTCTCTTCAGCCCACGTTGTTTGTGCTTTTGGGCTGAGATTTGGATCATTTGTCCTTGGTCCCCAGCTAGAGAAGGAATTGTTTTGTCTCCCTGCTCCGTGAGGAGAGCTCACCATCCCCTAATGTGAAGCCCAGATCCACACACTAAAGCAGCACAGAATCTGAAAAATACAAAAGCCAAACCTGAGGCATCACAGCCTCAGCCTGCTCCTCCCTTTCCCCCTCCCCTCTTTTCCCTGGGCAGGCAGCCAGATCCAGTCTGTGGTGTGCAGGAAGCTCTCGGATGGCTCCACTGTCCCCAACCATTTCTGCAGCGCTGACACCAAAGTGCCCGAGCGGCAGAGGAGCTGCAACACCGAGCCCTGTCCCCCGGCGTGAGTACCAGGGTGGGAAATGGATCTGGAGAGCATTTTCAAAGTTTAACAGAAGGTTTATAGAGTGTATTTGTGTGTAAACTTGGAGATAAGAAACGTTGATTTAGGAGATCAATGTTCCTTTGGAGAAATGGAACTATGAAAGATACATTATAGTAAGATCCACAAAGAGTAATTTTAGATCATTAGCTTTAAAGCATTTACAACATAGTGTAGCAAAAACTCATAAGCCAAGAAATGCTTAAAATATATTATAATTAAGAAATAGTTAAGTCCTAATTATAATTGCATAAATTATAACATCTATATTGTCTCACCCTTCACATGAGACTAAAAATAGAATAAAAATTTTTAAAATGCCTCTCAGTTACCCCCATCTGTAAGTCAAAAAAAGACTTAATCCAACATACCTGGAGCACAGGCAGGGAGCTGTGGGGGGAGAACCAGGGTGGCAGAGAGTGAAATTCCCCCCTGGCTGCCATGCCCAAGTCACAGCCCCCGCTGGTGACACTGCAGCTCTGCTGGGGAATGGGGCAGGGGGTTCTGCTCTGTGTCCCAGATATTCAGTGAGTCCCTCAGGAATTGTGCCAGCCCCTCCCTGGCTCCTCTCCTGAAGGGGAAGGGCAGATGTGCAGGAACTCAGTGGTTCAGCCAGAGCTGCCTGGGGGGCTGTGGCTG
>WEZZ01014405.1:120313-143864 GCA_013400585.1 Chloropsis cyanopogon | reverse complement strand
GTAAGTTCAGGCTGGATGTGCGGGGACAAGTGGTTGCTGTGTCACGTCACCCCGTGGGAGCAGAGCTGTGGGGCTGGCACCGCAGCCTGGCTCTGCTCCAGCTGATGCTTGGGAAGGCTGACTTAGAACAGAGACTAGGCAGAGCTAAGGAATAAACTAAGGATTTATTGAGAGGCTTCAATAGATCCACTTTGGGCAGCACAACCCAAAATAGCCACAAAAATGGACAAAAAGGGTTTCTCACTTTTACAAGTTCTGCTCCATTTGCATATTGGAGCTAATTGTCCAATTCCAGCTTTAGCCCATGCAGTCCCATCCTGCTTGTTTTTCTCTCTTCAGCCCACGTTGTTTGTGCTTTTGGGCTGAGATTTGGATCATTTGTCCTTGGTCCCCAGCTAGAGAAGGAATTGTTTTGTCTCCCTGCTCCGTGAGGAGAGCTCACCATCCCCTAATGTGAAGCCCAGATCCACACACTAAAGCAGCACAGAATCTGAAAAATACAAAAGCCAAACCTGAGGCATCACAGCCTCAGCCTGCTCCTCCCTTTCCCCCTCCCCTCTTTTCCCTGGGCAGGCAGCCAGATCCAGTCTGTGGTGTGCAGGAAGCTCTCGGATGGCTCCACTGTCCCCAACCATTTCTGCAGCGCTGACACCAAAGTGCCCGAGCGGCAGAGGAGCTGCAACACCGAGCCCTGTCCCCCGGCGTGAGTACCAGGGTGGGAAATGGATCTGGAGAGCATTTTCAAAGTTTAACAGAAGGTTTATAGAGTGTATTTGTGTGTAAACTTGGAGATAAGAAACGTTGATTTAGGAGATCAATGTTCCTTTGGAGAAATGGAACTATGAAAGATACGTTATAGTAAGATCCACAAAGAGTAATTTTAGATCATTAGCTTTAAAGCATTTACAACATAGTGTAGCAAAAACTCATAAGCCAAGAAATGCTTAAAATATATTATAATTAAGAAATAGTTAAGTCCTAATTATAATTGCATAAATTATAACATCTATATTGTCTCACCCTTCACATGAGACTAAAAATAGAATAAAAATTTTTAAAATGCCTCTCAGTTACCCCCATCTGTAAGTCAAAAAAAGACTTAATCCAACATACCTGGAGCACAGGCAGGGAGCTGTGGGGGGAGAACCAGGGTGGCAGAGAGTGAAATTCCCCCCTGGCTGCCATGCCCAAGTCACAGCCCCCGCTGGTGACACTGCGGCTCTTCTGGGGAATGGGGCAGGGGGTTCTGCTCTGTGTCCCAGATATTCAGTGAGTCCCTCAGGAATTGTGCCAGCCCCTCCCTGGCTCCTCTCCTGAAGGGGAAGGGCAGATGTGCAGGAACTCAGTGGTTCAGCCAGAGCTGCCTGGGGGGCTGTGGCTGGAGAAGGAGCAGGGCTGTGAGCAGGGGTGTGGGGACAAGCCCAGCCCAGGGTGTCCCTCCAAGCTCTGCTGCTGACCCATCTCCAGCTGGGCCATTGGGAACTGGTCCGAGTGCAGCCGGAGCTGCAACGAGGGCGTCCGGACCCGCAGCGTCTTCTGCAAGAGGAGGATCTCTGCCAGCGAGGAGAAAACCCTGGATGATGCCTCCTGCACCCAGCCACGGCCAAAGATGCTGGAGCCCTGCAACAACCAAACATGTCCTCCCGAGTGGGTGGCCCTGGACTGGTCAGAGGCGAGTGCCAGAGGAGGGACAGGGAGCTGGGGAAGGGTCTGAGGAGCAGCTGAGGGCACTTGGCTCGTTCAGCTGGAGCAGAGACTGAGGGGAGGCTCCTCGGGGGCTGCAGCTCCTCCTGAGGGGAGGCAGAGGGGCAGGGGCTGAGCTCTGCTCTGGGACAGGGACAGGAGCCCAGGAAGGGCTGGAGCTGTGCCAGGGCTTGGCATGGAGCTCAGGGAAATGTTCTCCCCCCCGAGGGTGCTGGGCACTGCCCAGGCTCCCCAGGGAATGGTCCCAGCCCCAAGGCTGCCAGAGCTCCAGGAGCGTTTGGACAGCGCTGCCAGGGATGGCAGGGTGGGGTTGTTGGGGGGTCTGTGCAGGGCCAGGGCTGGGCTGTGATCCCTGGGGGTCCAGCTCAGGATATTCTGGGATTGACATTGTCCCTCACCTCTCTGAGGGTGCTGCTCCCCAGGAGCACAGTGCCCATCACGGTGATGCCCACGGAGAGCGCAGTGTGGGGATGTGGAAGCTCAGGAGCCAGGAAAGGGGGAGCAGCACGGGGGGAGCCCCAGCTGCCTCTGTCCCCTCCTTGACCGTGTCCCCGTCCCTGCAGTGCACCCCGAGCTGCGGGCCCGGCTTCCGCCACCGCATCGTCCTGTGCAAGAGCGGCGACCACAGCGTGACCCTGCCCAGCTCCCAGTGCCACGAGCCCGCCAGGCCCCCCAGCAGCATGAGGTGCAACCTGCGGCGCTGCCCCCCGCCCCGCTGGGTCACCGGCGAGTGGGGAGAGGTAGGGACAGCCCTCCCCACGGGGACATTGCAGGAGGAGCCTCCCCAGCCCTTCAAAGGCTGCGGTGCTGGAGACTTTAACCAGCCACCAGAACCCTGGGTGGTCACCACAACTATCCAGGGGACAGCAGGACCCTGTGGCAGTGTTCTTTGCCCCCTTTTTGTCTCTTTTGTGATGGTGACCCAGGGGCAGAGCTGAGCCTGGGGGTGTCCCAGGCCCGGCAGGACCCCACAGAAGTCACTGAAGGGTCCCCATGTGTGGTTGGGGTCAGCAGGGCAGTGGCTGCAGAGGTGGGCTGGCCCTACTGCCAAGCAGAGCCACTGCTGATCCCCACAGAGCCCAGCGGGGTGACCCTGACAGTCCTCCCTGCCCTCCAAGACCCCTCGAGCTGCAGGGTGACATCAGGGTGCAGGGGGCCTGGGAAAGGCCAGCGATTTGGGGCTTGATGAGGGATCCTTCCCGAGCCCTGGAGGATCAAACCAAGCTGTTTTGGGGTGCAGGTCCACAGCACTCGGTCACGCCAGAGAGTCCTGGCTGGGGAGGGAAGGGGGACTCCAGCACCCCTTGCACCCCCTAACCCCCATCTGTGCCTGTTCCTAAAGCCGTGGTGGCCACGGCAGCTCCCTCTGTGCTGTCCCCACAGTGCTCTGCCCAGTGTGGCCTGGGCCAGCAGAGAAGATCCGTCCAGTGCCTGGCTCACACCGGGCAGCCGTCCCTGGACTGCGTGGAGGCCCTGCAGCCCCCAGGGATGCAGCAGTGCGAGAGCAAGTGCGAGTCGGGGCCCACGGACAACCCTGAAGGTGAGGGCTCTCTGGGGAGGGGACACGTGTCCCACTGGGGACAGGGACATGGGAGCCAGCACAGCACGGGTTGGGCTCTAGGTGGGGAGACCCCATCCCTGGAAGTGTCCAAGGCCAGGTTGGACAGGGCTTGGAGCGGCCTGGGACAGTGGGAGGTGTCCCTGCCCACAGCAGGGGTGGAAAATTTGATCTTTGAGGTCCTTCCACCCATACCTGTGCCCAGCTGAAGATGGCACCCAGGTTCTTTGCCCTGACACAGCTCTCACGTGGCTGAGTGCAGGGTGGGGCTGTGTAGAGACCCCAGCGCTCTCAGAGGCTCAGACACAGCAGAGGGAGGGTCCCAGATGTCCCCCCAAAGCAGCCCAGCAGCAAAGCTCACCCCCCGCACACAGCACAGGGCGCTTGGTCCATGGGGTGTAGTGCCAGGAGTAGAGGGGTACGAGAGGGGTCTCTGTGGAGGGACATGTGTCCCACTGGGGACAGGGATGTGGGAGCTAAAGCTGGGCTCCAGGGTGGGGAGACCCCATCACTGGAAGTGTCCAAGGCCAGGCTGGACACTGAACTTTGGAGCCTGCCATAGTGGGAGGTGTCCCTGCCCATGGCAGGGGGTGGCACTGGATGAGCTTTAAGGTCCCTTTCAACCCAAATCACTCTGTTGAAAATGTGGCCATTCTGTGGCTCTGGTCCCCTCTGGTCCCAGGCCAAGCTGGTGTGCCATGACCCTGAGAAATGCAGGAACTGCACCTTGAGAAATGCAGGAACTGCACCCTGAGAAATGCAGGGACTGCACCTTGAGAAATGCAGGGACTGCACCGTGAGAAATGCAGGGACTGCACCCTGAGAAATGCAGGAACTGCACCATGAGAAATGCAGGGACTGCACCCTGAGAAATGCAGGAACTGCACCTTGGCAAAGAGAGCTTTTCCTTAGTGAGGTCCTCAGCAGCTTCTCCATCACAGCTGCATCGTTCAGCTTCCTGGCAAACCCCCAGGACCTCCTGAGCCCAGCTGTGACCCTGCTCCCCCCCTCTGTGTCCCCTGCAGAGTGCAAGGATGTGAACAAGGTCGCCTACTGCCCGCTCGTCCTCAAGTTCAAGTTCTGCAGCCGGACCTACTTCCGACAGATGTGCTGTAAAACCTGCCAGGGCCACTAGGACACGGCGGGACACGGCGGGAGCCCGTGGCAGAACTGGAAGCCAAAGCCACGCCGAGGGCTGCCGGGCCCTGCCCGCCCTGGGAGCCCCCCCTGGCTCCCACACCGACTCCGGCCACGCTCCCACGGGCGTCACCCACACCCGTCCCCCTTGGCCCCCTTGGCCCCCGAGCTTCACAAAGGCAGGTTCCCAGTTAAACCACTGCAGCCCAGTTGGATGAGCGCTGGGAGAGGGGGGAGCTGGGCAGAGCAGGGACTTTACTTGAAATTCTGATGTTGTTATTTATTAGTAGCGGAGCCAGGTCCCGCTGAGGGAAGCAGCACCGCTCGCCCCGCTCCTGCCTCATCCTGCTCCGTGTCCCCAGGGCACCACCACGGGGCTTGGGCACTCCCGGGGCTGCTGCCCTTCCCTCGGGGTCCCAGGGGAGGTAGGGAGGAGGGTGCAGGTGCCTCGGGTGGCCAGCGTGGCTTGTGGCTCCTGGGTGCTGGATGAAGAGGAGCTGCTGTGGGGAGTGGGGCTGGAGCAGGGGTTTTGTCTCCTTTTTTTGTACCCTGTCACCTCGGGACTGGCAGCAGGGGACAGGGAGCAGGTCACCCGTGAGCAGAGGGTGACACCGCTTTAACTGGGAGAGGGGGTTCTCCAAACTCCTGTAGTGACCAGCTTGGATCGGGCTGTCCCCCTGTTTGTCCTGAACGCCCTCATCACTTTTAGGACCAGTTTTTATCCCTTGAAGCAGGAGCTGAGCTGGGGGCAGAGGCGTGCTCAGGGCTGCAGTCACTTCACGGGCATCGGGGCTGTGCCAGGCTCAGGGAGCAGAGCAGTGGGGGTGCAGGACAAGAGCAGTCCTGTCACAGTGTCCCCAGGGCCTGGCACAGCTGGGCCCTGCCCAGAGACAGCCCCAGCCCTGCAGCGGCCTCACTTCCAAAGGTGCTTGACTTCCAAAGGTGCTTTGCCTCCGAAAGGTGCTTTGCCTCCAAAGGCAGCCTGGCCACGTGTGCCTGTGGCCTCGAGGTGCCAGTCCCAGTGCCACCCACTCCTCTGCCCACAGGAGGCCTCCAGTGGTGGGAAAAGAGCAGGAAATTCCTCCAGGTCACCTCGTGGCCAAACCTGGGCCAATTTCTCCACGGGCAGCCTGTGGAGGAGACCTGACTTCAACTCTCCACAGCATGTGCTTTTTGTTGGCATTGTAATTGTTATTATGATGATTATTTTCAGGCCTTTCCACATCACAGCGATGGGAAACCTTTGTCCAAAGCCGTGTTTTGTTCCCTTGGGGCCATCCCTGGGGTGCAGGGAGGGGACAGCCCCCTTCCCCCCGAGCAAAGCCCCCGTGTGTTCCTCTCCCAGCTCCATTTTTGTGTCCACCTGCTCCTCGGCCGATCGCAGCTTCTCTGGTGCTCAGCAAACCTCGTTTCTCTTCCTTCCTGGTGCCATGCTCCATTCTGATGTTTCTGGGTGAGGGGAGGGGGTGTTTTCACCATTTTTATATCGATATATATCTACTGACCAATGTTTAACATACTAACTCTGAGGAGGAGCGACGTAACGGCATGAATTATAATAAAGGAGTAGCTACGAGCCCGGGCACAGCTTCTGCTCCCACTTGTGTTCCTCCAGCCCAGGGCTGGGCCTGGGCACCCACAGCACCACAATCCACCCCAAAGGAGGGGTTTGGAAGCAGGGGAGGGTTTTCCCTGGGAAGCAGAGCAGGGTGGAGGGGTGGGGATTCACCCAGAGCTGCTTTAGGACATGGAGGAATTTCCCCCCTGGCACAGAGACCCCCCCATGCTGGGGAGGGGGGATTCAGCCCTGCTCAGGTGAGACCCCACCTGCAGAGCTGCCCCAGCCCTGGGGAACATCAGGAGGACGTGGAGCTGCTGGAGCCAGCCCAGAGGAGGCCACAGAGATGCCACCAGGGCTGGAGCCCCTCTGCTCTGGAGCCAGGCTGGGAGAGCTGGGGGTGCTCACCTGGAGAGGAGAAGGCTCCAGGGAGAGCTCAGAGCCCCTGGCAGGGCCTAAAGGGGCTCCAGGAGAGCTGGAGAGGGACTGGGGACAAGGGATGGAGGGACAGGACACAGGGAATGGCTCCCACTGCCAGAGGGCAGGGCTGGATGGGATATTGGGCAGGAATTGTTCCCTGGCAGGGTGGGCAGGCCCTGGCACAGGGTGCCCAGAGCAGCTGGGGCTGCCCCTGGATCCCTGGCAGTGCCCAAGGCCAGGCTGGACAGGGCTTGGGGCAGCCTGGGACAGTGGGAGGTGTCCCTGCCATGGCAGGGGTGGCACTGAATGGGCTTTAAGGGCCCTTTTAACCCAAACCTGCTCCTAACTCTGCAGGGACAGGGGGGACAGGGTGGCCAAGAACTGTCTCAGGCCTCAGCTTCCTGCAGCAACCCTGCTTTTCTCTGCACCTCAGGTGGGGCCTCTTTAATTTAAAAGACCTGGGGGGAAAGAAGGAAAAAAGCAGCAACCAAAAGCTTCTTGCTCCTCAAACCACCTCCAAGCCATGACTGATCACTGCTGGACAGGTGACATCCAAGTGTCACACAGGGTGAGGGGAAAGGTCACCGGGGCTCTGAGCATCCCTGTGGGCTCTGTCCTGCATCCTCTCCCTCACCAGCAGCAGCAGAGGTGGGGACACCCTGGGCAGGGCCACCCCCAAGTCCCTGGTAGCAGAGCCACCCTTGCCCTCCCCACCCCCACGAAGGGTTCAAAATGAGGAAGTGGGAGGGAAAGAGGACTCGTCACAATCGCTGCTGCTGCAGCAGAAAGACAAAATCCGAGCGCTCCGGGATGGCCCCGGGCCGTCGGTGACAGCAGCCCCAGCACCCGGCCTGGGGAGGGACACGGGGACATCATGGTGAGTGCCAGCAGGGCCCTCCTGGGGACCCCACCCTGCTCCCCTCGGGCCCTGGGGTGTCACCTCCTACTCCTGCCACCTCAGCCCTGCCCTCCCTGCACCCAGCCTGGCCCCTGGCTGCTTTGGGGGGTGCCAGGGGCATGCCCCATGTCCCTGCTGGAGAGGGGACGGTGTTCCCCAGCTTGGGGACAGGGCTGGGTGAGGCTCTGAGGTGGCTGTGGGGGGCTGGTGTCCCCCAGGACAGGGTGGGACCCCCAGGGGACGTGTCTGTGCTGACACAGAGGTTTGGGGGTTGCTGTCGCTGCTGTGGTACCCACGGGACGAGTTTGTGTCCCCACTGGTGCTTCTGGTGTCAGCACTGGTGGGGCAGAGTGTGGGGTGGGGTGGGGTGGGGTGGCAGCCATGTGCCCCAGGCCAGGAGGGACCCTCTGGGTGCTGGTCCCCGTGGTCAGAGCGTGCAGAGCTGCTGGGAGGGCACAGCCACTGCTGGAGGTTGGTCTGGAGGCAGAAGAGGAAGGTGAAAGCTCTCAAAATTAGGAAGATGCTCAGACAGGGGGTCAGGGGCTGCCACAGCGCTCAGCCCTGCGTCCCTTGGGGTGATGCTGGCCCCAGCTATTTCCACCCAGGCAGGAAGGGGACAGTGGCCAGGCTGAAACTGAACCTTCTCCCACCCACACTTGTGGCTGTCACCTCCGAGAGGCTGCTCAGATGCTGTCCCCAAAGACACTCACACTGTGTCCTGCTCCACCACCTGAAGCTGTTTTGTGGCTTCCTGGAGGACCAAAAGACTCTGCAGCCATGCCCCTGGCAGGGCCATCCCCATCCCCAGCCCCTGGCTGTCACAGTGGTGTGACAAACCTGCTGCTCCTCTCCAGGCTTCCGGTGGTTTTTAAGGTGTTGATGCTTCTGGGCTCGGCCTATCTTGACTCAAAAGGTGCCACCTTGGGCTGCATCCGCTCCTTGCTCGGGGCTGCAGGGTTCTTTTGTGGTTCAGACCACAGCTTTGAAGAAAACACGATGTTTTCTGAGTGCTGCCACAGGGCTGCTCCCCTCCCTGCCCAGAGATCGTATCTGAGTGCCAGGAGCATCCTGGCCCCGGGCACAGGGGTGGGGACAGTGCCCTTCCCACAGCTGAGGATGCTGAGGGGCTCCTCACGTGTCACCTGCCCCCTTTGGAGCAGAGCCCCTCACGCACAGGGGCTGCAAAGGGCACCTGGGACCTGGAGGGGGGACAAAAGCTTCTCCCTGCTCGGTGTGAGGATGGAATGGCTCGGTCCAGGTGCCCGTCCCTGGGCAGCTTTGGTCTGGGGCAGAGGAGGGACAGGACAGAGGGGACTGGACAGAGCAGGGGATGGAGAAACTGCTGCCCCAAACTTCTGGAAGTAAATTAACTTGTGCTCCCACTCCCCACAGGGATGTCACCTGCAGCCCTGTCCCATGGGAGCCCTCTGGGCACCGAGCTGGGGCAATACCAGGCCTTTAAGGGATCCTAATTCCTCTTCATCCTGACTCCACTCTGGTTTTACCTGATCTTTTAGTGAGCCCTGGCCCTGCAAACCCCCGTGACAGGCTCAGGGAGGCCAGGCAGGAGCAGCCAGAGCTCTGCAGATCCCCAGGACAAACCCTTCATTCACCACTGTGAGCCAGGGTTTTCCTCCCAGCTGGGCTGCTCCAGGTGCCCCAGCAGAGCCAGGAAAGCCCCTGAGCCTGCCCAGAGGAAGAGGAGGTGAAGACACCCTCACCACTGACAGCTCTGAGCAGCTGACAGAGAATCTCTGGGTGTCAGCTCAAAACCTCTGAGCTCTCAATGCAGGAAATTCTCCTTTTGCCTTAATTTGGCCTCGATCAGCAGCCCAGGGTGGCTGCCAGCAGGTTTGGGGTGATGGGGACAGGGCACTGAGGTGTTTGGCTGCCCATGGGCTCTTGCCACTCTTCTCCTCCTGAAGCCCAGGGTTTGGGCCAGGCTGGGGCAGCTCCTGGGGCCCCTGGCAGCTCCCTGGGTGACACCACAGTGACCTGGAGAGGATGGCTGAGCCTGCCTGTGTTTTTCCAGCTGGATTTCCTAGGGGAGATTAGGATGAAGGCAATAAAAAAGCCCAGGAGGAAGAGGAGAAGCTCCCTGGGTGATTTCAGGCTGCATGAGCAGCCCTGGACCCCCTGAGCCCCCTGAGCTGACCCCAAAAAAGGTGGTGGGACAGCACAGCCAAAAGCCCCTTCAGCAGCCACATGGGCTAGACTGGCATTTGGGGTTTGGGGAGGGGGCACTGGGGATGTTTGGGGTTGCAGAGCTCAGTGAGGAGGGAGGGGGGCAGGGGAGCAGCACAAGATGGAGCCGGGCCGGGACAGACACCCCAGGGTGGCTGTGGGGACACCCAGTGACAATCAGGGTCTGCCAGGAGTCTGCAAAGGTGAAATCTTGAGAGCCTGCAGGGAAATCAAACAAAAGGGGAAGAAGAGAAGAAGAAAAGGGAAATGGAAAGAGTAAGAGGCCAGGGCCGATGGGGGAGAAGTGAAATCGGTGACTGGAGCATGGGGGGTGAAAGAGGAACCGCGGGGGTGGGGCAGGAGGGGCCTCAGACCGGGCCCGACGGGTCCTCCCCTCCTGGGCACCCTGCTGGGGCACACGGGCACCACAGCTGTGCCCAGCTTGTTTGTGGGGACAACGAGGGCGAAGGGGAGGCCTTTGGGTGGTTTTTGCACGGTGATTTCCCCCCCTCGCAGCCCAGGGCTGTGTTCACCCCACAAGGGCTGAAATCCCAGCCCAGCCCTGCTGCTGCCCCACGGCCCCGGGGACAGGGCTGGGGACAGCTGGGCAGAGGCTGCTGGCATCTCCCTGGGCAGGGGGAAGGGGCACAGGGGCACGGGGGTGCCAGGAGGGTTTGGGGGTGCAGAGGATGCCACCAGCACCCTCTGCCTGTTGTTCTGGCTCGTAATCAGTCTGTGCTTCGTTAGTCCTTCATTAGCCCGGACTAGGGGGGCTGGGCAGGTCCTGTCTGCCGGGAGGTGAGGAGGGATCCGGGGGTGGGACAAGCCCCAGTGCTCTGAATTTTGGGCTCTGCCAGTTCCCAGCTTGGCCAAACCCCTCCCTCCGCACCGGGAGGTGCCCGGTTTGGGGTGGCGGCTGAGCCGGCAGCTCGGAGGCTCAGAGCCAGCCCCGGTGGCAGGAGGTGGCCCCGGCACAGTCGCTGTGTCCCTGTCCCCTCAGGGCAGCAAGGAGCGCTTCCACTGGCAGAGCCACAATGTCAAGCAGAGCGGCGTGGACGACATGGTGCTGCTGTCCAAGATCTCCGAGGAGGCCATCGTGGAGAACCTCAAGAAGCGTTTCATGGATGATTTCATCTTTGTATCCTTCCCTGGCAGCGGGGACAGGCGCAGCGAGCGGCAGGGATGGGACAGCGTGTCCCAGGCGGGGACAGGACCGGGACCGGCTGTGGGAATGTCACCCGAGCACTTGGCAGGGACACAGCAGCCAACCCCCCGTCCTGCCACGCCGCAGGAGCCGCTTCGGTCCTTCCTTCGTAGCCACGAAGCCCCGAGCAAAGCCCCTCACCCTCAGCCTCATCCTCACCTCCCCCTGTTCCTGCACACCTGCCTGTGGCCGGGGTGGCAGTGGCAGCAGTGACCATTGTCCCCTGCTGCTGTCACCCGCCCCCAGCGGTGCCCACATCGTGTCCTGGCTGCTCCGAACTCCCCCCAAATCCAGGCAAGCCCTGGATGGAGCGGGAGCGTCCCTGCAGGTGCGGGGAGGAGGTGCCACCCCTCGTCCCCAGCGGTGCCAGGGCACAGGGGACACCCCCAGCGCAGGGCACACGGCGCTGCTCCAGCCCCGCGCTGGCACTGCTGGGCACCAGCGCTCCGGGGGAGGACGGGGACGTGTCCCCAAGCCCCGGCTCACCCACACCTGCCGGGGGACGCGGCCAGCTCGGTGCCCTGCTCCCCAGGGCGGGGGTGGCTGTCCGTGCTGGGGACAGGGAGCAGAGCCCCGAGGGGCACAGCAGGGCACGGGGAGGGCTCGCCGGGGTGGCAGCGGGGCTGGGGCTCCTGCCCACGCCGCTCTATTTCCCCTGGCTGTGGGGATGTGGCCCTGTCCTTACAAGGCGATGCTGTCCCGGCTGTGACTCAGCCACCTCCCCCCGCAGCCCTGGGGCTTTACACGCGTTTGGGGTTGGCTTTTTTTGGCTTTTTTTGTTTTGTTTTTTGGAGGGGAAAAATACCCCACGCAGCCTCTCCCTTCCTTTTTTTTTTTCTGTGCTGCTGCACGCAGGGCTCTGTCCAGTCATGACTCAACATCCCAAGCTTCTGCATTTCCCAGAAAAGCTCCCCCTTCCTGCCCTTTGGCCGCTCTGCCCTGCCCCTCTGGCAGGTGGGACACAAACAGGGTATCAAAGGCTTGGGATAACCCCACCCTCCATCTCCTCCTCATCCCCATCCCGCTGCCGCGCCGTGTCCAGCTGCAATTCCCTGCTTTGCCACGGCCCTGCCCGCACTGAGCGGCTCGGGGATGCTGCGGGAAAGGCAGAGTGGCTGGCGGGCAGGGAAAGGCAGCAGCCGCGGCTCCTCTCCTCCTCGTGCCTCAGTTTCCCTGGATGTAAAATCAGGATGGGCTCCTGCTGGAAAAGCCGCAAACGGAGCGTGAGCAGAGGGTGGATCCCAGGGAGGCTGGAGAAGCTTTTGGAGCCGATCCCCAGCCAGACCAGGGCGCTGAGGGGATGCAGGGGCCGAGGAAGCTCTGGGAGTGCCCCAGGTGACGGCAGCAGGGCCGCTCTGCCCGTGCCACGCTGGAAACCCTCGTGGCGCTCCTGGTGCAGCTCCCAGGGCGCGGCAGGGACCCCATGACCGCCTTCCTGCCTCGGGGTGGGATGGCCACTGGCAAGGGGGGACATGGGCAGGGACACACGGCCCTTGACCTGCTGCCCAGACCTACATCGGGCCCGTGCTGATCTCCGTGAACCCCTTCAAGCAGATGCCGTACTTCACCGACCGCGAGATCGAGCTGTACCAGGGCGCGGTGAGGCTGCCCCGCGGGCGATCGGGGTTAATTCTGTGCAAACCCCCAGGGGCGTCCCCTGAGGGTCCCCATCCTCCACAGCCCTTTGGCTGCTGCAGGGGCCAGTGCTCCCAACAACAGACCCAGCAGCAAATCCTGGGGAATTCGGCTCAGAAATGCACACTAAAGAAACCCAAAGATGGTAAAATGCAGCCGGAGTGGCTCTGCCCCAGCGAGCTTCCCAAGGAGGAGGGGAGAGTTAGGAAACACCAGACACGCTGCTGATGAGCTGGGGTTTGTGGGGAGAGGCTGATTCCCACACGGGCAGAGTTAGGGGGATTTGGGGAGCTCTGTGCCCAGCACTGCTGTCCCTGTCCCCTGTTTAGGGTCAGTGGGAAGAGGCTGGCTCCCCTGTGGGCAGTTAAGGGGACCTGGGGAGGGGAGCTGGGGCTGCCCTGTGCTCAGCCCCGCTGTCCCTGTCCCCTGATTAGGCCCAGTATGAAAATCCCCCCCACATCTACGCCCTGACTGACAACATGTACCGGAACATGCTGATCGACGGGGAGAACCAGTGTGTCATCATCAGGTACTGGGGTACACTGGGGCACGGCTGGGCTGGCACTGCCCCTGGGGACATCTGTCCCCACCACCCCTTCTCCCCAGCCCGGGGTTTCCCAGCTGAGAGGTGGCTCCCAGGCTCTGGGGTGTATGGAGGGACCCCCTGGGCCACAAGCACCAGGCAAGGCTGTGACCAGGGTGTCCCAGGCAGGGTCAGAGCCTTGTGCAATGCAGCTCTCCGGGGCAGTGTTGCAAGGGAAATGGTCAGGATGTGGGGCAAGGCCAGAGACTTCCCCCTGAGGCTCCCAAGTGCCCCTCCTCCACTTCTAAATACGGTGACAACAAATTCAACAAGTTCAACGGCTCGAGGAGCAGCTCCTCACCAAGCCACGCTCTGCTCACACTGATACCCCTGGGCAGCCCTGTCCAAGGGGGTTGCCAGAGTCCCCAGAATTCACTGTCATCCTCTGGTCCTGCTCCAGAATCCACCCCAAAGCCCCCAGGAGAGGTGGCTCTGGTGGGGCCGTTTCACATCTGCTCTGCTTTGCCATTTGCACAGCGGAGAAAGTGGAGCTGGGAAAACGGTGGCAGCAAAATACATCATGGGCTACATCTCCAAAGTGTCTGGGGGTGGGGAGAAAGTCCAGGTAGGTCTCTTGTCCCCCTGTCACTCATTATTTCACCTCCCAACTGATCCCCACCACCCCAGCCCCCACCCCCCCAGCTGATGGTGACACACGGGGCAGCCACCCCAGGACTGGGGACACACAAAGCCTCAGGTGTGTCCCCAGGCCTGGAGTGGGACACAGCTGTGCTGAGCCCTCCCCTCCTCTGTCCCCAGCACGTGAAGGACATCATCCTGCAGTCCAACCCGCTGCTGGAAGCCTTTGGAAATGCCAAAACTGTCCGGAACAACAATTCCAGCCGCTTCGTAAGTGCCAGGGCAGGTGCAGGGGTCGGCGCTGCAGCAGAACCATCGAACCAGCTGGGTTGGAAAGTTCAGCTTTGAGATCAAATCCAGCCATTCCCCCAGCACTGCCAAGGCTACTGCTGGGCCGTGTCCCCAAGTGCCACATCCACAGAGCTTTTCAATCCCTCCAGGGATCACAGAATCACAAGGTTGGAAGAGACCTCTAAGATCATCGAGTCCAACCTATGCCCTGACACCTCATCTAGATTATAGCACCAAGTGCCATGTCCAGCCTTTTTTTAAACACATCCAGAGATGGTGATTCTACCACCTCCCTGGGAAGAGCATTCCAGTGCTTTATTATTCTTTCAGTGAAAAATTTTCTCCTAATATCCAACCTATACCTTCCCTGACGTAGCTTGAGACTGTGTCCTCTTGCTCTGTCAGTTGCTGCCCAGTGGAAGAGACCGACCCCCACCTGTCTACACCCTCCCTGTGGTGACTCCACCACAGTTCCAGTGCCTGACCACCCTTTCAGTGGAGGAATTTTTTCTCATATCCAATCTCAATCTCCCTGGGGCAATGTGAGGCCATCTCCTCTGCTCCTGTTGCCTATTACCTGGGAGAAGAGACTGACCCCACTTGGCTCCCACAACCTTTTGGGCAGCTGAGGGAGCAATGAGGTCTCCACATAAACCATGAATTCTTCAGCCAGGGGTTGCATACCCCAGCAAAGCTCCTCGTGTGCCGGGGAAGGGCTTGGGGGGAATGAGGAATCCCCTGAGGCAGGGCCACAGCTCTGAGCGGGATCTGTGCCCGAGCAGGGAAAATACTTTGAGATCCAGTTCAGCCGGGGCGGAGAACCCGATGGGGGCAAGATCTCCAACTTCCTGCTGGAGAAGTCGCGCGTGGTGAGCCAGAACGAGTGCGAGCGGAATTTCCACATCTACTATCAGGTATGGGGGTGGCCTGGAGCCACCAGGCTGCAGGGGGGGACCAGGAGCAGGTGACCACAGGCCCCTGTCCCCTCCCAGCTCATCCAAGGGGCATCCCAAGAGCAGCGGCAGAATTTGGGCATCATGAGCCCGGATTATTACTTCTACCTGAACCAGACAGACACCTACCAGGTGGAGGGCACAGATGACCACAGCGACTTCCATGAGACCATGGTGAGTGCCTGGGAGGGAGGGGAGTCCCCAAAAGCTCTGGGGCTGGGTGGGGGCTGACGGGGTCCGTGCGCCCCCAGAACGCCATGCAGGTCATCGGCATCCGCGGTGAGGACCAGCAGCTGGTGCTGCAGATCGTGGCAGGGATCCTGCACCTGGGCAACATCAGCTTCAGGGAGGAGGGCAACTACGCCCGCGTGGAGAACCCCGACTGTGAGTAGCCAAGTGGCTCCAGGGGACAGGTGGGGGGACCCTCGGGATTGAGTGGCAAACTGGTTGTGGCACAAATCCCCTGGCACAGGAGGGAAGCAGCACCTTCCCCAGGTTGGACATGGGGAAACTGAGGCAGCAAGCAAATGGCTCAGCCAGAGCTTGATTAGCCAGGGGACAGGTGCCAGGTGTCACTTTGGGAGAGGAAGGACCCATGTCCCCTGTCATTGTCCCACTGCTGTCCTTCACACTTGGATGGGGCCGAGGGTTTTGATGGTGGTGGAGCCAGGTGGGGAGAACACAGCCCTGACCAGCCCTGCTCTGCCCAGCCCTGGCCTTCCCTGCCTACCTGCTGGGGGTCGACCAGGAGCGCCTCAACGAGAAGGTCACCAGCAGGAAAATGGACAGCAAGTGGGGCGGCCGCTCCGAGTCCATCACTGTCACCCTCAACGTGGAGCAGGCGGCCTACACGCGGGACGCGCTGGCCAAGGGGCTCTACGCCCGCGTCTTCGACTTCCTGGTGGAGGTGTGTGGGCCTCAGAGGGGATGGTCACCCTCTGCTCCTGGAGACAGCCAATGGCACCGCCCTGCAGCCACCTTGTCCCCTCTGTCCCCGCAGTCCATCAACCGGGCGATGCAGAAGCCGCACGAGGAGTACAGCATCGGGGTGCTGGACATCTACGGCTTCGAGATATTCCAGGTGTGTGAAGCTGGGAATGAACTGCCCTGCTCCCACAGCAAGGACAGCACCTGGAGCAGGTGGCCCTGAGAAGAGTGCCTGGAGTAGCACCCAAGCACTGCTGGCTGGGGTGCCCCCCATGAGCCAGAGGAGCAGAGGACAACTCAGCACCATTTTCCCTTCCATCTTTCATGCAGAAAAATGGCTTTGAGCAATTCTGCATTAACTTTGTGAATGAGAAGCTGCAGCAGATCTTCATCGAGCTGACCCTGAAGGCAGAGCAGGTACAGGGGGCTGGGCTGGGGCTGTGGGGCTGTGCCAGCACCCCAATTCCTGCACCCCCCTCCTCCCTGGCACCACAGCTGGAGCAGGGGATCTGCAGCACATCCCAGGGGCCTGGTGCCCACCCAGCTCTCCCTGTGCTTCCCCAGGAGGAATATGTGCAGGAGGGGATCAAGTGGACACAGATCCAGTACTTCAACAACAAGGTGGTGTGTGACCTGATAGAGAACAAGCTGGTGAGTGGGGTCCCCTCTGCTGGGGAGGCTTCTTGGGGAGCAGAGGCACCCAGGGACAGGGGCCAGGTGGGTTATTGAGGTGGCAAAAGCTGGTCCTGCCAAGCAGCAGAGAATCCCAGACTGGTTTGGGTTAGCAGGAACCTTAAAGATCATCTTGTCCCACTCCCTGCCACAGGCAGGGACATTTTCCACTATCCCAGGGTGCTCCAAGCCCCGTCCAGCCTGGCCTTGGACACTTCCAGCACCCATGGGAGGCCACCAGTGCTAAGCTGTGGCTCAGCAGGAGGCAGCTGTGACCAGGTGCAGGGTTGGGCCCTGGCACACCCATGGCTTCCCTTTCCCTGGCAGAACCCTCCCGGGATCATGAGTGTCCTGGATGACGTGTGTGCCACCATGCACGCCACGGGCGAGGGCGCCGACCAGACCCTGCTGCAGAAGCTGCAGGCGGCCGTGGGCACCCACGAGCACTTCAACAGCTGGAGCTCGGGCTTTGTCATCCACCACTACGCTGGCAAGGTGGGCAGGGCACCCCAAACCCCCCACCCTGCACCCCACAGCCCCACCCATGCAGCTGAGGTCCCCTCCTGTCCCCAGGTGTCCTACGATGTGAACGGCTTCTGCGAGCGCAACCGCGACGTGCTTTTCACCGACCTGATCGAGCTCATGCAGAGCAGTGAATAGTGAGTGCTGGGGACCTGGGGCACCCCAAAAGGGCTGGGGAAAGGGGCAGAGTCCTCAACATCCAGATCTTAAAGGCTGGTCCTGCCTTTGTGGGCATCATGGCTTGGGGTGTTCAGTCCTGCATGGCCCCACGGGCACCGGGGGCATCCCAGAGTTGCAGGGCTGGGCATAGCAGGAGCATCCACCAGCTCTGCCCCTGCTCCTGCTCCTGTCCCTGCTCCTGTCCCTGCTCCTGCCCCTGCTCCTGCTCCTGCTCCTGCCCCTGCCCCTGCCCCTGCTCCAGGGGGTGGTCAGGGAGGAGGCACTCAGCCCCGCAGTACAGGATTTCCCAGCTGGGCTGAGCCCAAGCCGTGCTGGCAGCTCTCACCTGGGGACTGTCACCTCCCTTCCAGCGCTTTCATCCGGATGCTTTTCCCAGAAAAACTTGACTCTGACAAAAAGGGACGGCCGACCACCGCGGGCTCCAAAATCAAGGTGTGTCCCATGGGCTGCAGAGCAGCAGCTGCCTCTGGGGCGGTGGCAGGGGCAGAGCTCCCACCACCCCCTTTGATGCTACAGAGGTCGATCCTTGCACCAGAAACAGGCCAACGACCTGGTGAACACGCTCATGAAGTGCACCCCACACTACATCCGCTGCATCAAACCCAACGAGACCAAGAAACCCCGGGACTGGGAGGAGAGCAGGTAACAGGGAGCCCACAGAGCCCAGGGAACAGGACCCAGCCATGGAGATGTGGCCAGCACCAGCTTTCCTCTACAAACAGCAGCCCTGGGCTGGTCCCTCTGAGCTGTCCACTAACCTAGGGAAGCACAAGGAGCGTGCGGGGACACATTGTCCTCTTTAGGTGCACCTTTAGGTCCCCTCCTAACCTGTCATCCCACGTTGTCCCTCCCTGCTGCACAGGGTGAAGCACCAGGTCGAGTACCTGGGGCTGAAGGAGAACATCCGGGTGCGCCGGGCAGGGTTCGCCTACCGCCGCCTCTTCCACAAGTTCCTGCAGCGGTGAGTGGCCGCGGGCACGGGGCTGGCAGCTCCCACTGCACCTCGGCAGGAGGAGATGGGGGTGTGGGAGGCCCTGGCACAGCTTCACAGGTGAAGAGAGTTGGGGGTGTTCAACCTGGAGAAGAGAAGGCTTCGGCAAGACCTTAGAGCCCCTTGCAGGGACTAAAGAGAGCAGCAGAGGGACTGGGGACAAGGGATGGGGGACAGGACACAGGGAATGGCTTCCACTGCCAGAGGGCAGGGCTGGATGGGATATTGGGCAGGAATTGTTCCCTGGCAGGGGGGGCAGGCCCTGGCACAGGGTGCCCAGAGCAGCTGGGGCTGCCCCTGGATCCCCGGCAGTGCCCAAGGCCAGGCTGGACAGGGCTTGGAGCAGCCTGGGACAGTGGGAGGTGTCCCTGCCATGGCAGGGGGGGCACTGGATGGGCTTTAAGGTCCCTTTTAACCCAAACTATTGTGGGATTCTGTGACCCTGACCTCCCCCCACAGCTATGCCATCCTCACCCCCGAGACGTGGCCGTCGTGGCGCGGGGACGAGCGCCAAGGGGTGCAGCACCTGCTGCGCTCGGTCAACATGGAGCCAGACCAGTACCAGATGGGCCGCAGCAAGGTGTTCGTCAAGAACCCCGAGTCGGTGGGTGGCCCTGACTCCCGGGGGGCACTGCCCTGCCTGGGCATCACTGGGGAGGGGTTTTGGGGTGTCCTGGCTCAGCACTGCCTGTCCCTCCCAGCTCTTCCTGCTGGAGGAGATGCGGGAGAGGAAATTTGACAGCTTCGCCCGGGTGATCCAGAAGGCCTGGCGCCGGCACATCGCCATCCGCAAATACGAGCAGATGAGAGAGGAGGGTAAGGCTGGGCGAGCACAGGGACAGTCCCCAGCAGCCCTTTTGGGGTGCCTTTCACTGGGACAGCCCAGCTGGCAGAGCAGCAGCCTGGCTCCTAATCAGGGCCCCAATGGTGATTAGGTGATGGAGGAACATGCCCATGAGTTGTTGGGAGTCTTTTCCCGCTCTGAAAGGAGAGCACAGATTTCCTGCTCCTGTTTCCAGCCCTGGGAGCCTTGTGCTGTCTCACTCTGCATTTCATGGCCTGGGCAGGGATGGAGGGGAGTAGCTGGGAGTCTGTGTTGGCAGAAGGATGGACAAGCCCCTGGTCCCTGCCTGAGCCCATCATGGGTTTTCCCACCCTCCCAAGCAAGCAGGAAAAATCAAAGAGGAAAACCCAGGAAACAGCTGGGTCCATCCCTCCCTCCCACAGAATGAGGTTTTTGAAGGCAATTAATGGGTTTCAAAGCCAGCCAAGCTCAAGCAGCTGGAATTCCTCCCATGGCATAAAACAAGCCATGATCCGTGTGACGTCTGGGGGGCTCTGAGCCACCAGCACAGAGCCGTGTCAGACCTGCCCCTCTTTGGGGTCCCTCCCAGCCGCCAGCATCCTCTACAACTTCAAAGAGCGGCGGAGGAACAGCATCAACAGGAACTTCGTGGGGGATTACCTGGGCATGGAGGAGCGGCCGGAGCTGCGGCAGTTCCTGGCCAAGCGGGAGCGCGTCGACTTCGCCGACTCCGTCACCAAATACGACCGGAGGTTCAAGGTACAAGGACACACCTGGGGCTGGACACCGGCCAGGCTGCAGCTCCTGCTGGCTTCCCCAGGTGGGATGTGTGTGTGTGGGGCTTGTGCCCCCCAGCAAAGCCCCCTCACCCCCTTCTCCTGCCCTTTCCCAGCCCATCAAGCGGGATTTCATTCTCACCCCCAAGTACTTCTACCTGATCGGGCGGGAGAAGGTGAAGAAGGGGCCTGAGAAGGGGCAGATCAAGGAGGTGCTCAAGAAGAAGGTGGAGCTGCAGGCGGTGAGCGGCGTCTCGCTGAGGTGTGTCCCATACCAGGGGCTCTGCACGGGGGGTCCCCATGGTTGGGCTTCCCCTCTCACCTCCAGCAGCCTCTCCATGCCCTGGTGCTTGCCAGTCCCTCATCCATGGGGGCATCCAGCCCACAGGTGCTCTGCAGAAACCAAGGAGTTTTCCAGCTAAATCGCCTTCCTAATTCCCTTGGGGTGGACCCAAGCCCTGTGGGGTCCCCATATCCCCCCCAGCCTGGCTGGCACTAGCCTTGGTGTGGTTGACACCCCTGATTGCTCCCCCAGCACCAGGCAGGACGACTTCTTCATCCTCCACGAGAATGATGCCGACAATTTCTTGGAGTCCATCTTCAAGACGGAGCTGATCAGTCTCCTGTGCAAACGCTTTGAGGAGCTCACCCGTTCCAAGCTGCCCCTCTCCTTCAAGGACACGTAAGGATGGAGGCCAGGAGAGGTGACAGAGCAGGACAGGGTCCTGTCACCACAGCCTCATGGCTTCTCTCGCCCCCAGACTACAGTTTCGGGTGAAGAAGGAGGGCTGGGGTGGCGGTGGCACCCGAAACGTCACCTTCATCAGAGGACAGGGCGACGTGGCCGCCCTCAAAGCTGGAGGCAAAACCCTTACGGTCAGCATCGGGGATGGGCTCCCCAGGAATGCCAGTGAGTGCCAGGGCACTGGGGGGTGGCACAGGGGGGACACAGGAGCGCTGGGGTCACAGCTGGAGGCCTGGGAGCAGTGGGGTGAGCTGGGTGTACCCTGTGGGGTTTGTGTCTCCCCTGGGAAGGAGCCATTTCTGCTCTGGTGATGGGGCAGCACAGGGAACTTTGGGGAGCAGGGTACAAATGGGGGGACAGTCCCTACAGCTGGCTCTGAGGACTGTCACCTAACGGGGGGCTTGTGTCCCCCCAGAGCCCACAAGGAAGGGGGGAGCACAAGGCAGAGGTGGCAGCAGGCATCCGGCACCTTCCCGAAGTGCCCCACCAGCACCCAGAGGTGAGGAGGGGGTACCGGGGTGGGGGATCCCCGGGGGTGCAGGCTGTGCCTGGCCCCCTGTAATGCAGCCTCCTGGGACGGGCTGTTCCAGGAGCCTGCAGGAACGGGGGCCCCCAGATCTCCCGCGGCGATGGCGGGGCCCAGAGGGACACCTACAAGCTGCCCCAGAAGCAGCCGCGGGGCCCCCCGGCCGCGGCTCTCCCCGCCCGCAAGGCCGGCCACCAGCCCAAGGCACGGCCCCCATCCGAGCACAACATGGACTTCCTCAGCGTGCCTGACCAGGGCGTGGCCGGGTAGGTCCTGTCCCACCTCCCTCTCCCTGCCCCATCCTCCTCTCCCCCTGCCACCAGCGCTGGGAGATGCTTTCCCCTCTGAGGAGGGGACCCGAGTGGGGCAGTCGGGCTTTGCTGGCAGGACACATCTCCCAGGCTCTTGTGCATCCCAGTCCTCCCAGTCCCTGCACTGGGAGCACCCACCTGCAGGCACAGATCACCCCATGGGTGGGGGAGAGCAGGATGGGCAGCTCATCCTGCCCCGGTCCCCCCAGTCCCTGACCTGGGAGCACCCACCTGCAGGCACAGATCACCCCATGGGTGGGGGAGAGCAGGATGGGCAGCTCATCCTGCCCCGGTCCCCCCAGTCCCTGACCTGGGAGCACCCACCTGCAGGCACAGATCACCCCATGGGTGGGGGAGAGCAGGATGGGCAGCTCATCCTGCCCCGGTCCCCCCAGTCCCTGACCTGGGAGCACCCACCTGCAGGCACAGATCACCCCATGGGTGGGGGAGAGCAGGATGGGCAGCTCATCCTGCCCCGGTCCCCCCAGTCCCTGACCTGGGAGCACCCACCTGCAGGCACAGATCACCCCATGGGTGGGGGAGAGCAGGATGGGCAGCTCATCCTGCCCCAGTTCCCCCAGTATCTGAACTGGGAGAACCCACCTGCAGGCATAGAACATTTCAGGATGGGCAGCAGGGAGCAGCTCATCCTGCCCCGGTTCCCCCCGTCCCTGCACTGGGAGCACCCAGCTGTGCTGCAGGCATGGAGCACCCCATGGGTGGGGCAGCAGGGTGGGCAGGAGAGAGCAGCTCATTCTGCCCCAGTTGCCCCAGTCCCTGAACTGGGAGCACCCACCTGCAGGCACAGAGCACCCCATGGGTGTGGGGCAGCAGGATGGGCAGCTCATCCTGCCCCAGTTCCCCCAGTCTCTGAACTNCCCAGTTCCCCCAGCCTCTGAACTGGGAGAAGCCACCTGCAGGCATAGAACATTTCAGGATGGGCAAGAGGGTGCAGCTCATTCTGCCCCAGCTGCCCCAGTCCCTGCACTGGGAGCACCCCATGGGTGGGGGACAGCAGGATGGGCAGCTCATCCTCCCCCAGTTCCCTCNGTGGACGAGCTCAGCTTCAACGTGGGGGATGTCATTGACATCCTGATGGAAGGTACCAGGCTCCCGCCCTGCCCAGCTCCTCTCCCTGCCCTGCTGGCACCGCAGCTGACTTTGTCTCTCCTTCCCAGATGCATCTGGCTGGTGGAAAGGCCACCTGCACGGCAAGGAAGGGCTTTTCCCTGGGAATTATGTGCAGAGGATCTGAGCTGGAGGAAAGGAGAAGGTCACCGTCCTCGCACCCCACCTCCAGAGGCTGTGCCCAAGGTGCCAGGGCACCTGAAGTTTTCCCACCAACTTCAAAACTTCCCAAAAACTTCAAATCCATGAAGTTTTGCCAGCAAGGCTGGCACAGAGTGAGCGCTGATGAGCCCCCCAGACTGTGCCAAGCGCTGGATCCCACAGCCCCTTGAGCTGGGGCACCCCTGCAGCAAGGACGGGCTCTTGGCTGCTTTTTCGTGCCCTGGGACTGAAACTGCTCTGTGGTATGAATAGAATCGTTGTAGATAATTATGGTAAATAACCAGACTCAGCAAACCTGACTCAAATTTTGAGTTTGGGGGTTGTATTTCACCCTGGTGCCCGTGACAAAAGCTGCGACGTGGGCAGACACAGATCGGAGGCAGCCGCGTACCTCCCACTATGAACCCTCCAGAAAATGCTGAATACACAAACCAGCTCTCCCAGGGATCCAGCTCGGGCATCTCCAGGCTCCGGTGTGACTCGGCTCAGCCGGTGAGGCAGAACAGGAGCAGGGTGCTGCCACCATGCCCGGCATGTCTCAGACCAGCCCACGGAGTGTCCCAGCGGTGCCGGCGGGGCTCGGCGGGGCTGGGCCCGCAGCCTGCGGGCTCTCATCCCTGAGGGCAGCGACGCTGGGGGGCAACCGCGACCCTCAGAGGGACAGCTGGGGCTTTGGGGCCGGGGGGGGCTGAGTGCCCCCGGGCTGCTCCAGGAGGTTTTCAGCCGGGAGACGGATGAACAGGGCCAGAATGCCGGCCCATGACCGGCCTACCCGGCCTGGCCTGCGCCAGGGGAAGTGACGACAGGCTGAGCCCACAGAGCCCGGCCTGAGCCCAGAGCCCGGCCCTCCTCTTCCTCCCTGAGCCCACAGAGCCCGGCGTGAGCCCAGAGCCCGGCCCTCCTCTTCCTCCCTGAGCCCACAGAGCCCGGCCTGATCCTACAGCCCGGCCCTCCTCTTCCTCCCTGAGCCCACAGAGCCCGGCCTGATCCTACAGCCCGGACCTCCTCTTCCTCCCTGATCCTACAGAGCCCGGCCTAATCCCAGAGCCCAGCCCTCCTCTTCCTCCCTCCCTGATCCCACAGAGCCCGGCCTGAGCCCAGA
>WEZZ01014405.1:58025-92237 GCA_013400585.1 Chloropsis cyanopogon | reverse complement strand
CTCCAGCTGCCTCAGGCCCCAGGGGCACCCCTGAGCAGGGTTACAGAATGCTGCATCTGCTGGGATGGCACTGCCAGGGACCCCAGGAGCACCAAAGAGCTCTTCAGTCCAGGATTATGGCACATCCAAGCCAACAGGCAGGAGGTCTCTGTGTGTAGGACCCTCAAATGTCACCACTTTGGGGTTTGCAGCTCACCAATGAGGCTTTGAAGCAGCACTCACATCCTCACTGGAATATCACCGTGTCCTGTCCCTGCTCCACTCTCCTCCCCCTGGGTTCTGCTTCAACTGCTCCAGGGCTCAGCCAGCTCACAACATTTCTGCTCAGCGTGGCCATGGACACCTGAACCCTGAGGTCTTTCCCTTCTCTGGCCTGGGCTTGCACTTGTCTGGAGAATTTCTGTGAACAGGTAGGAAAAAATCAGGATTTCTGTTTGCTCCCACAGCACTGCTCAGCCAGAGCCCCTAATTCACATAGTTTGTGCTAATATCCTGGTTTTTTGCAGGAGAAACATTGGAGTGAGAGCACCCCTGGGCAAGCTGGAGCTGCTCCTCGTCACCCCCATGGTCCCAGGGCAGGAGGGGGCTGCTGTGCTCTGCTCCCTGCCTGCAGTGAGATCCCAGGACATGAAATGAGATTTGGGAAACATCTGTCTTTGGGAAAGAGCTCCACAGGGAGAGGCACGCTGTGGGTGGGATGGCTCCCTCTCCCAGTTCCCATTCCAGTTTCCCAGTCTCAACAACAGGGGAGATAGGCACGGGCTCAGCCTGGAGGCCAGAGCAGCCTCCTCCCCTGTCACCAGCCTTGTGCAAGGCTCTGGCCCTCCCTCCGAGGGTGTGGGAGCATTCCTGGCAGGCAGGAGCTGCTCGGGGTCCAGCTGCCCTTGGGAAACAGCTCCAGGAGCACGGGAGAGCCCCCAGGCTCCCTCCTGCACCTTCTCCAGTCTCCCACATCCCAACCCCTCAACCCTTGCTTGCCTCCAGAGCTGGGACGGGGTGGCCAGATCCTCCTCAGGGCTGATGTGACAGCCCGGAGCTGTTTTGATGCCAAACTCCATCTGATGCAAGCAGGAAGCTGAGGGAGTTGCAGCAGCCAGGGGTTATTTTGGGCCCTTCAGCTTCACCTCGGAGTTGCCTGAAGACTCAAACTCTTGGGATTAGTTGGTTTTATTGGTTGGAGATGGGTTTTAGTTCCTGCAGGGAGAGGCAGGAATTAAAAGAGTAACAAGGTAGTGAAGAGTCAGGAAGTTACTAAATGGAGAAAGGAAACATTTCTGCAGGCGAGGGCTAGTGAAGGCCAGGGTGGATGTTCAATAAAAAGAGTGTTCCCAAACATCTTCTCCACAGAGTTTGGCCCATCAGACACCTGGTGGCCCATCAAATTGTACCAGGGGAAGTTCAAATTGGGGATTAGGTAAAGTTCCTTTGTGGAAAGGGTGTTCAGGCACAGGACCTGGTTGTCCCAGGAAGTGGTGGAGTCTCTGTGGCTGAAAGTGTTCAAACAACCTGTGGAAGTGGCACTTGGGGACAAGGTTTAACAGTGGCCTTGCCAGTGCTGGGTTGGTGGTTGGACTTGATGGCCTTAGAGGGTCAAAACCCTTTTCCAAGGCCAGAGATTCTGTGATTCCATGTTTGGTTATTCTCAGTGTCCCTGGGGTGATGCCTTGTGAAGGCTGACCTAGAACAGAGACCAGACAGAGCTAAAGAATAAAGCAGGGATTTATTAAAAGGCCTCAATGGATCCACCTTGGGCAGCACAAGAGCCCAGCCAGGGCTGCACCCAAGGTGAACCAAAATGGGCACAGAACACACGGCCAGGCACGGGGTCTGTCACTTTTATCAGTTCTGCTCCATTTGCATATTGGAGCTAATTGTTAATTCCAGCTTTAGCCCATGCAGTCCCATCCTGCTTGTTTTTCTCTCCTCAGCCCATGGTGTTTATGCTCTTGGGCTGAGATTTGGATCATTTGTCCTTGGTCCCCAGCTAGAGCAGGAAATGTTTTGTCTCCCTGCTCTATGAGGAGAGCTCGCTATCTCCTAATAATATGAAGCTCAGAACTGCACACTAATGCAGAACAGAACCTGAAAAATGGAAAAGCTAAACCTGAGGCATCAGGGGCAGGCCTGAGAATTGGGCACAAGTTTGCCAACAGGCACAACCTTGGTAGTGGCATCAGGAGCTTCCAATGGAATGTGCACAGAGGGGAAATGTCCAGGGACACTCCTGCACCGCCCTGCCCTTCTCAGGCTTTGCCAGTTTGGGTGACAAACTCTCCCAAGAGGTTTTTCCAGTGGCTCTTCAAAGTGTCACCATGTCCCTGTTCCAGCAGCCACTCTGTGCCTCGAGGCACTCACAGCAAACTTCTGTTTCCAAAAGGGAAACTGTCCCAAATATCCTCCTTCCTTTATTTATGCAGGCAGACAGAGCTTGAGAGCACCTGGGGTGGGATGAGCTTCCCTGAACAGAGATGGGAAACTCCCAAGGTGCAGGGATGTGCACTGGGAATGGGCAGGGTGGGATGGGGAGGCTTGGGGGATGCACTGGAGGGGTCTGGAACAGAGAACAACTTCTTGGGATTTCCCATTCCAGAAGGGAAGGGCTCCCAGTGCAGCCATCAGGCAGCAGGCTGGCAAGGGGGCACTGGTTTTACTCTGCCAGAGGGCAGGATTAGATAGGATACTGGGGGAAATCCTTCCCTGTGAGGGTGGTGAGGCCTTGGCACAAGTTACCCAGGGTATTGGGGTTGTGGCTGGATCCCTGGCAGTGTCCCAGGCCAGGTTGGACAGGGCCTGGAGCAGCCTAGGACAGTGGAAGGTGTCCCTGCCATGGCAGGGGGATGGCACTGGATGCTTTTTTGGGTCCTTTCCAATCCAAACCATTCTGGAATTCTAAGAGGAGATGCTTTTCCAGCCAGCACCTAATTAAACAGAACCTTGTTGCTGTAGAATGTGACCACAAAAATAACCTTTAAAAGGTCAGATAAGCATGGGCAGGACTGGCCTGTCCTGACTGGTTAAACACGATGGCCCAGGACCTCCAGCTAAGGAAGTATTAAATCACTGACCACCAGAAGATGGGGCAGGAGGCAAACCTGTGTCTGCCTTCCTAGGAACTTCCCAAGGCTCTAATTGCCCTTCCTGAGGCAGAGGCAGCAGCTCCTGCTCTCTGCCCAGCAGGGAACAGGGAGCACAGGGGCTGGGGAATCCTCCTTGAGAGCTCAGACAGCCCTGCATGAAGAAGTCTCTGGTTCCCAGGGCTGCTTGCAGACTCTGCTATCAAATCTCTCCCAGCACTTGCACAAACCACCGGGGTCTCCTGCCAAAACTTTGCACCACTCTGGGCAGGACTGCAGCGTGGGATAGCACAGCTCCCTGCTCTGGGCTGCTGCCAAGGCCCTCCAGCTGGGATGGGGAGCTGCAGGCTCAGCCCGAGCAAAAAGGAACTTTCTCTGCATCCCCTTCCATTCTCACATCTCTGCAGAGCTAACATTCCAGCAAATGTCCCTTCCTGGAAGGGCTCAAGGCCAGGAGCAGCCTGGGGTAGTGGAAGGTGTCCTGCCCATGGGAATGAGATGGGCTGTAAGGTCCCTCCAACTCAAACTCTTCTGGGATTTTATGAAATAAAGGTGACAAGTTGATGGCTGCAGGGGTGAGCTTTGCTGAGAGGAGCCAGCCCTGCTCTGTGGCTGCTAAATCCAAAACCTTCCCAGACTCCAGGCAGCTCTGTGGCTGAGAAATCCCCGGCTGTGCTGTGCATGGCCAAGAATAAGGAGATTCTGCTCCCTCCTGATTTAGATATTTTCATCCCCAAGAAGCGGAGAGCGGGGCAGGGCTCTGCTCAGCCCCTGCAGGTCCAGCAGCTCCCGGTGAGTTGCACAAGGCAAAGCCTCAGCGCACACCTCGCAGTGCTGGAGCACATGTGACAGATGACAGCTCTGGGAGAATGTCCTTTAATTGCTCCTGTTCTCACTGTCACCATCAGCAATTATGGCATTTGCTTTAAAGCTGTCAGGATTTCAAAACAAGCCCGGGGTGGCCAGATTGACAAAGGCTCCTGGGCTGCCTGGTATGGCATCCTGCCTGGAGCACAGATCATGGCCTGCCTGGGACATTGCTCAGTGCTGAGGGATTGCTGGGGAATCTCCCCCAGACCCTGAGCCCGGCCCTGTGGGGCCTGACAAGGCTTGTGCCGTGCCCCTGTGGAGGCTGGCTTGCACAAGGTGTTGCACAGAGCAGCTGTTCCAGGCACTGGAGGCTCCAAAGCCACACCTGGCGTGGGGTGCTCCTGGCTTTGCTGCTCCTCTGCTGCTGCTGAATTTTGGTTGCCTGGAGCCCCTGCCCTGCCTGGTGAGGAAACACAGAGATATTTCCAGTTCTGCAGAAGGGAAAGGAGTGGGGACATTGCTCCTGAGGGGCTCTGAGGCAGCAATGGAGGCAAATGCTCCCATTTGGCTGACGAGGCATAGCCAGCATTAGCACATCTCCTGCTGTTCTTGTTATTTCTTCCTGGCCACAATTTGTTAAACAGCTTCCCAGCCAGGCAGAGGACAGATTCCTGCCCTTTGGAGCCAGGAAGGAGAGGGATTATCTGACTGTTCAGTATTAGCAAGGCTCCCAGGTCACCTGCCAGTGTTTTTATACCTGTGAGCAGGAAATTGCAGCTCTGGAGCTGAAGTACCCAAAGCTAAGGATGGCAGTGGGATGGAGCCTGCCCAGGCAGCTCCAGGGCCTTCATGGGCACAGACAGAGTGCTTCAGCAGGGCAACAACGAGCCCAGATGCCTGGTTCCCCTTCCTGACTCACCCTGTGCCTCACTCTGAGAATGGAGCAAAGTCGTTTTTCTCCATCCACCCCAGGGCTCTGACTCACTCGTGCTGAGCCAACAGCAGTGGGAATGTGGGATGCCAGCACTCCCACCTCATCCTCCCTGCCCTGCTGTTGCTGCCCCTCTGCCCACAGCAGCCAAAGCAATAAATAAACACACGTGGCCCTGAACCACAGCGGCTGTAATTGGTATCTCTTAAAAAAAATCCCTCGTCAGCAGCAGTTCAGGTGGAAATCTCCATCCAAAGTGCCAGAAGACAAAGCAGGTAGGACCAGCCTCGAGTTAAGCAACTGGATTCTCCCAAATTCACCTCCCAGAGTCCCCTCTTCGCAGTTTTTGGCAGCAGCAGCAGCAGAATGCCTGCCCAGCATGGCTCGTGGGCACACAGCTATAAATCCTGGCAGCTGGGCCCTGAGGCTGCTGGTTCAGCTCCTGTGAAGCCCCTGCTCCATCCCTCAACTCGGACGAGGCTTGGGACACCCTGGGACAGTGGAAGGTGTCCCTGTCTGTGGCAGGGGGTGGCACTGGATGGGCTTTAAGGTCCCTCCCAACCCAAACCATCTGGGATTCTGTGCTTCCACTGCCTGCTCTCAGCTGTCCCAGTGAGAACCTCGGTACCCAGTGCCTGCCCCAGGGATGACAGAGAGGCACAGGAGCTGCGATGAGGCTGCCCAGGTTAAACCCTGTCCTGTGTCACAAAGCCTGGGGTGTGGGGCTTTGCAAGAGGGCATCAATGCCAGGGAAGGGACCAGCTGAGGGGACAGGACAGTCCCTGAGGAGTGCCACTGTCACTGACCTTCACAGAGCTGAGCAGAGGTGTCTCGTGCCAGGTGGGGAGGAGGCAGCAGAGCTCAGCAAGGAGCTGAGGACTCCAGGGGAGCTTGGAGAGAAAGAAGTGTCAAATACAGAGAGCATCAGAATCACAGAGTCCTCAAGGCTGGAAAAACCTTTAAGGTGATCAAGTCCAACCATCAGCCCAGCACCGCCACTGAGTTCCTCACTGCCCCATGTCCCCAGGTGCCACATCCACACTGCTTCTGAGCACCTCCAGGGACGGTGACTCCACCACTGCCCTGGGCAGCCCATTCCAATGCTTTACCATCTTTCTCTGAAAAAAATGTCTCTCATTTCCAATCTAAACCTCCCCCGGAGCAACTGGAGGCTGCTTCCTCTTGTCCTGTTGATTGTTGCCAGGGAGCAGAACCCGAACCCCCCTGGCTGTCCTCTCCTGTCAGGAGCTGTGCAGAGCCACAGGGTCCCCCTGAGCCTCCTTTGCTCCAGGCTGAGCCCCTTCCCAGCTCCCTCAGCCTCTCCTGGTGCTCCAGACCCTTCCAGCTCCGTTCCCTGCCCTGGACATGCTCCAGCCCCTCAGGTCCTTCCTGTCATGAGGATCCCAAATCTGCCCCCAGGATGTGAGGTGGGGCCTCAGCAGAGCCAGCACTGGGGGGGTCTCTGTGTTATTCTCACCAAGCCCAGAAGTTTCACCCTGTGCTCCCTGGACACCTTCCTGTCCACAGCCCACCCCCATGTCAGCACCCTAAGCATCCCCAGCACCCTGAGGACCCTGAGCACCCTCAGCATCCTCAGCACCCTGAGCACCCTGAGCACTCTGAGCATCCTCAGCACCCTAAGCATCCCCAGCACCCTGAGCACCCTGAGGACCCTCAGCATCCTCAGCACCCTGAGCACCCTGAGCACCCTCAGCATCCTCAGCACCCTGAGCACCCTCAGCACCCTCAGCATCCTCAGCATCCTCAGCACCCTGAGCACCCTGAGCACCCTGAGCATGCTCAGCACCCTGAGCACCCTCAGCATCCTCAGCACCCTGAGCACCCTGAGCACCCTGAGCATGCTCAGCACCCTGAGCACCCTGAGCACTCTGAGCATCCTCAGCACCCTAAGCATCCCCAGCACCCTGAGGACCCTGAGCACCCTCAGCATCCCAAGCATGCCAGGCCCTGCTGACCACAGGCAGGAGGATGTAAACATTAGCAGGAGTTTGGAGTGAGGACTCAGCAGGAAACCAAGCTCTCAGTATGACCTAGTTATTGATGAATCAGGGGAGATGCAGGCCTGTGACACCCTCCCCAGTTATCCACCCCCTGCGTGGCACAGGATGTATCAGGGATGCTTGGACACTTCGCTCACCCCAAGGGTGCCGGAGGTTTTGGGGTGGGAAAACTCATTTTTTTCAAAGATGTTCACACAGAGCAGGCATCACCTGTGTGGCTTCTTCTTCCCAAATCCATCTCTGCCACCTTCCCTGCCTCCCTTCCCAGTGGGATGGGCAAGTCACCACTTGTTCCTCACTGAGATTCCCTGCGGAACTGGGGAGCTCCTTCCAGCCTGGGAGCTCGGTCTCCTGCTTGCAGAGTCCATGGAGAGTTCCAAGTGAATGAAAAGCAAATCCACCCCAGACTCCCTCACCATCCCGGGGTGAGAACAGCTCTCTGGGGTCCCCTCAGATCCTCTGCTCCAAGTCTGTCCTAGAAGGACGCCGAGCCTGGACTGGTGACACGTAACGGAGGCTCCACCATGGTGCAACATCAGCTGCAGCTGCATTGGTAATTGCCCTCATTTCCAAAGCCAGGTGGATTTATGAGGTTTTGTAAGCCCTGGCACAGCCCAGCTCTCCCAGGGATGCTCCTTTCATAGGAGCAGCAAAATAAATGGCTGAGCTTCCCAAAGAGCTTCTCCCCATGGCACAGGCTTGATCCCTACTCTTCAGAAAGCACAAGGACAACGACAGGGACAGGGGCAGGAACACCTCAGAGCTTGGTCTCACCCTGCCTGTGGTGTCTCCACCAGGAAACAGTGGCCAAATAAAAAGTTTCATGTTTAAGAAAACAACATATTTCTCTCAACTCTACACAGAGGGAAAAAATGTTGGTTTGGGGGGGAAAGTTTAATTGCTGCTAAATTTCTTGAACGCCTGAATGAGGTCCAGGAGGAAAATATTTGCAAAGCAGTCACCCACAGGTGTCCTGTTCAGATAGTTCTTTAACTAAATAACAAAATAAACCGGCTAGAAGAAGTGAGATCTGATAACAACATTCTTTTTGATAATAATAAAACAGCATTTGGGCAAAATTTGAGAAGTGGCTTGAATTTAACTCCTGAAAGAGGCAGCATCACCTTGCTCCACACTTTCTGGTGAAAATCCTTGCGTTGGGTTTTCTCCATGTGCAGGGGAGTTTGTGTGGATGTTCCCTCCCCTGGGAGAAGCAGGGCCAGCACCGGTGCGTGCGCCTGCGCAGGGAACCTGCCCGGGGGCACACGGATGATTTCAGGCTGCATTTCCACCCCGCTCTTCCAACCCTTCCAGCTCACACTTCCCTGCCCTGCCTCCTTGCCCCTGCCCATCTGGGGGCACGGATATAAACCCCTCCAGCCAATATGTTTCCTGTGGGGACCCAGCTTTGCCTGGAGGGTGCACATGACTCCTGTCCCATCCCAACTCTTTCCCTAGGGACGGAGCGAGGGGATTTTCTGGCAGCTGCTGGTGGTGAGCTCACACTGTGGGCACTCCTTCGGAGCTAGAGCGGCAGGGCAGGTTGCTGCTCCAGCTTTGCTGGGAACCTTGGAGCTCCTGGAGCGTGTGGAAGCAGTGCTGGTCCATCCAGGGATCACAGGTAAGCCAGGCTGGGAGGAGACACCAGCAGCCAGTGCTGGGCACTCCATCACTGCTTCCATTTTTCTCCTTCTCCTTCTCCTTCTCCTTCTCCTTCTCCTTCTCCTTCTCCTTCTCCTTCTCCTTCTTCTTCTTCTGTCTCTCCATCCCTTCACCATCTCTCTACTGACATCTCTTTAGCCATGAGCTGGGATTTGCCATCCTGGCTCCGATTGTTTTCTCGCCTTGCATCGCTGTGGAAGCGATGAGGGATGAGGAGAGAGTCCCTGTGGTGTGAAGGAGCACATGGAAACCCGGGAGAGTGAGGAGTCAGCCCTCAAACCCTTCTGCCTGCACCTATTTGCCTCCTGCAGCTGTGATCTCAGCTGCTGTGGGAAGCAGCCAGCCTGGATTAAGGAGAGGCCACCGTGAGCAGTGGAGGTTCACCCTCCAGTCGGTCTGTCTGGTCGGAGCAGGAGCTGCAGAAGAGCTCGTTTGTGCTCTCCTGTGTTTTCTCCCTTTGAACTGCTTGGGAAGGGAGGCAGGGGAAGCTGTGGGAGACTCACCCTGCCGCACACCCAGGCGACTTCTGGACATGGCAGTGGCTCAGCTCAGCCCGCTGCAAACGGGGAGTTTCTCCTCAAGAGCATCATCACTGATGAGGGGGTTTGAGACAAACTGCCCTTCCCTGCATTAGAGCTGAAAGTTTTCAAAGAGAAGCAAAGAAAGGTGTTTGCTCAGAGATGCCACGGAGGCAGTGTCACCTCAGTACCTGCCTGGTGTCACCCCAAACCTGCTCACTCTGCAGGGCTGGAGCTGGCTGGGTTAGTCCCACACTGCATCCAGGACTGAACTGTTCAGCTCCATGGAATTTCTGTCTCTGCTTTGTACCAGAAATCCAGCTACCATGGGTTTGGTGGTGCTTCTAGATGTCTCTAAGGTTGGCACCTGTCTTCAAAAACAGCTCTAAAGTCTCAAGAATCTGAAAAAAAATAGCAAATAGGAAACTTCTGATCAAAATAAGATCAGAACTCCTTTTTTGAACTTATGAGAGTGCTGAGAAACAAGGAGTGCTGAGGACAGGAAAGTTTTTAACATGGGGTAAAAAACAGGCAGAAGGTTAGACTATCTTATTGTTTGGAGTCCCGTTTGCGGCTGCAGTGCTACCAGAGGTTGGGTCTGGCAGTGGAGAACCTGCTGGCGGTGTCAAACACCGATTCCTTTCACTGTTAAACCAGGGTGGAGATTGCCTGGGAGTGCACCCCAAGTGAAACCCAGTTCAGAGAAAGAGGCACCTCCCAGTGCTCCCAGTGCCCCAGGACTCTGGCAATGCCCAAGGGCTGTGCTGGTGCTCTGGGCCTGGGCTCCCTTGAGCTGAGTTCCAGCCCTTGGGAAGATGCTGAGGAAGGACGGAGGAGAACAGAACCAATGAGCACCAACCTCTGCAGGGCTGTCCACTCCCCAGAGGTAGCTCACAGAGCACAGGGAAGTCTTCCTGGCAGGACAGTCTGAGTCATAAAGAAAGTGAGGAGAAGGGAGAAGATGAGGTGACCGGGACTGGGCTGAAATGGGGAAGCATCGTGTGGCACCAACGGCTCCGAGAGATGTTAATGCCATGGATTGGTGACCACCCTCAGAGTCCAAGAGCATTTTCTGGGGCGATTTGCAAGTCCTGCATCAAGGGGAGAGAGGAACAGTGCAGTAGGATGTGTGTTGGGAAGAGGATGAGCCCTTGGTAGGTGGGTAAGGCGCTGTGCTGGGCTGGCTGGTGCCACACGTGTGGGGAGCGGGGTCCCCTTTGGGTGTGCAGCCCTCTCCTCCCCCGTGCCCACCACTGCCCTGCTCCTCTCCTCTTCCCCCAGGTGCTGACGATGCCGAGCATATTTTCCTACCAGAGTGCCGAGGTGGATTGGTGCGAGGGCAACTTCGAGCGCTCGGCGGTGATTGCTGAGTACTACAACACCGTGAGTGGCTGAGGGAGGCTGGGGCCGGCTCCAGGCACCCAGGAGCTGCTTTTGGGATCCAGGCAGGATGGGACATCCCTGTTTTCTTTCCTCCTCCTCGCTCCTTTGAACTTCCTGGTGCTGGTATGGGGAGCATTTTCTGAGCTTCAGGTAAATTGTGGGACTTTTGCTGCTTGCAATGGTCGCTCCCAAAAACGTGCTGGGGTCAGGGTGCCTCTGTCGTGTGTGTGTGTGTGGGGTTGATTCCCAGTGAGAAAACTCTGGCAGAGCTCCTTCACAGCCCAGATCTGTGAGATCCTGTTCTACCAGTCCTGCAGCTCTGCTGCCAATTGGGGTAAGTCCCACACAGGGCTCAAATATTCCAGCTGAAGGTACAGGAGTGGCAAAACGAGAGGCAGCACTTCCATGAACCGTGTCAGGCAGGTTGGGAACACGGAACTCAGCGCAGAGGGAAGCTGCTGTGTGAGCCAGTTTCACCTCCTGTGATCCCTTATCACCCAGGCTGTATCCAGTGCCAGTGCCTTGGCTGCAGCATGGCTGGAGCATCTACACCTGCCTGCAGAGGGCTGGGGGATAAGCAGCCTCTCCGAGCATGTCCTGCTCCCTCAGAGCAATTAAAGGCTCCCAGGGTGTGAGGCATGTGGATTTACAGCCTTCCACAGGCCTTGTTTACAACTTTTGGCAATTACTGTCTAACACTAGAAGATCTTGTTCTCATGGAAATGACTCTTCCTCTTTTTTAAAAGCATTTCCTGTTTCTAATAAATTACCAGTAATAATGATAATTCACCAGCCCGAGTCCTGCATGCTCCAGCCAGGGTCTCAGAGGAGGGGGCTGTGTGTAGTCACTGCTCTTTGAGGCACTCAACAAAGAAAGATCTGCCAGTCCAGACCAAATCCTGCTTCCCTGTGGCACCCAGCTGGGTGTTTTGTGCTGTTTGCTGTTTACTGCTGCTTCTGCTTGGCCTCAGAGGTGCAGAGCAGGGCTTAATGAGCAAGGAGATACAGAAATCACTCAATACTCACATCAGCATCTCAGATTTCAGGGCTTGGGGCAACCTGCATGCATGGAACATATCCCTGCACATGGCAAGGGGTGGAAGGAGATGATCTTTAAGGTCCCTTCCAACCCAAACCCTTCTAAATGCAGCTGGAAGTGCCCAAAACCTCTGTGTTTGAGAGAGTCCCTGCTAACGCTGTAGAGGGGCTGATTTCCACCAAGAGCACGAAGCCTGAAAGTGAAGGTTTTGGTTTTGGTGTGAATTCCTTCCTTCCAGGAGGTAAATTTGCCTCATGTCCTAGTTTGATACACCAGGCAGCATTTTTTAAACAGGTCTTTGGAGCTGAGATACCACTGACACCAGACTTACAAAGTGGCTCAGAATCCTTGTCACGCCAACAACTATCTCAGGAGCTCTTCAAAAGCACTTCAGTGTCTGACTCCTCTGCTGGACACCAGCTGCTGTGGCCAGATGCATGACTAATTCTTGTAGCCCCTCTAATTCCTATAAAACATTAACTCTCAGCTGCCTGGGTCATTTTGTGGCACAGGTTTCTAAATTCTGTGGCTTCTCCTGGAAATCTCACCCAGGTGCCCAGTCCTGGAGGGAAGCCCCTGCTAGGCACAGCCATCTCCCAGGTTCCCACACCACAGCACTGGGCTCGTTGGGATGAATTCTCACTGTGTGGGACTCAGGCACAGCGAGGAAAACCTCTGCAATGCATGTCTCAATGCAGATAAAATGAGTGTGATACTGAGGGACAGAGGGATATGGACAAGCAAACCCTGCAGGATTTTTTTCCAGTGGTTGGACTTGCCCTTGTTCTCCTCTACATGACACTGAGCACCTTTTCCTCAGCAGAGAAAGAGCTTTTAATGGTCCCTGCACTGATGTCCTTTTTGCCAGGCTCAGGCGATCAGCAGAGTGCCTGTGCAGGAAGGGAGGGAAGCAATTCTGTCTTGGGATGTGATTCCTGAGCAGCAGGACTCTAACCCTGCCATGTCAGCTGTCTGCCTTAGGCTGGCTGGTGACCTCCTGTCCAGACAAGGGGTGGCAGAAGAGCAAACCCTCCTAAAATCTGCCGTTATCTGAGCGTCTGACAACAGCCCCAAGGCAGTGCTCAGGGGCTGAGCTTGTCACCAAGAGTGGGCAGGGACATCACTGACATGGGCATCACCCCTTCCTCAGCAGCACAGCCTGGCTGGCCCTGCCTGGGTCCATCTTTAGCGGCACAGCCTGGCTGGCACTGCCTGGGTCCCATCCTTGGCTGGCACTGCCTGGGTCCCATCCTCAGCAGCACAGCCTGGGTCTCACTCCCTGCAGCAGCACAGGGACCCCATTCCTGCTCTGGGATCTCCCCCAGGATCAGGCCCCTTGTGATGTGCCCTAAAGCAGGAGCAGGGAGGTCATTCTGCCCCTGTACTCAGCACAGGTGAGGTCACACCCCAAGTGCTGTGCCCAGTTCTGGCCCCTCAGTTTGGGAAGGACCTTGAGATGCTCGAGTGCATCCAGAGGAGGCAACGAGGCTGGGGAGGGGCTGGGAACACAAACCCTGTGAGGAACCCCTGAGGGAGCTGGGGGTGTTCAGCCTGGAGAAAAGGAGACTCAGGGGTGGCCTTATCACTCTCTACAGCTCCTGAAGGGTGGCTGTGGGCAGCTGGGGCTGGGCTCTGTCTCCAGGCAGCACTGACAGAACCAGAGGACACAGCCTCAAGCTGCAACAAGGGAAACACAGGTTGGATATCAGGAAAAAGTTTTTTACAGAAAGAGTGATAAAGTTCTGGAATGGCTGCCTGGGGAGGTGGTGGAGTCACCATCCCTGGATGTGTTTAACAAAGCCTGGATGTGGCACTGGGTGCCAGGGTTTAGCTGAGGTGTTGGGGCTGGGTTGGACTCGATGATCTTGAAGGTCTCCTCCAACCCAGTGATTCTGGGAATTCTGTGTAAAGGGGAGATTATAGAAATCTGACCAGGCTGAGATCTTCAGCCATTCCTGCTGGCTTCATCCTGCAGATCCAGCTGGGGCTCAGGGCACTGTCCCAGGTGTGATCCTAACAGCCTGCATCTTCTCTTCTTCTCCCCATTCATTTATTCCCTATATTCAGGTTGCTGCCTCTCTGCAGCAAGCGTTACTGCCCTGAATTAATTACACCAATATTTACCTCAGTGTCAATTTTCCAGAGATTTAGGCTAGCTGGGAACCCAGCCAAGCCTCCTGGATCACTAAATCAGCAGGATTTCCTCACAGAGCATCCTCTTCAATGTCTTCCTCCCAGCCCTGCCCGAGGCTGGAGCAGAGCAGTTCTGTGCCAGCAGCAGCAAATGTGCTGCTGGGGATTGCTCTGTGCCAGCCATACTCTCTCAGGCCTGCTTGGCTTGGATGCTTTTTATTGGAAATATGCACCAGGGGTATGAGAAAAGAATGTAAACAGCACCTTTAAGTACCTAATAATACATGGTGGCTCATGGCTGGATGCAGTTCAGTAACAAAGCTCTATTTATAGTGACTCAGTGACCCAGAAATTTATTGTCTCTGGCTGCTTGGGGGAGAGCAGAATTGTGCTCCAGGAGGGTCATCAGTCAGGAACTTGTCTTTCTACCCTCGTTTCTTTGCTGAAATGGCTGATCCAGGATGCTGGTAATGACACCCACATCTCAGCAGTGTCTCTGCAGCAGCTCTGATGCTGCTCACACCCAGAGCTCCTGGATGCTCCATTGAGTGGTGAAATAAAGAGTGCAGATCTACCAGAGAAGGGCTCAGTGGCAGTGGCAGGGCTGTGTGGGGCGTCCTGGCTCTCTCAGATTCTCACTAATCCCATGGCTCCCTTGCCTGCCCAGAAAGTTGTGCTCAGGAGCAGGACACTGCAAACACTCCCCAAAGTGCTGCTCCCTGCCCCACAGCACCAGCATTGTGATGGCAGCACCTGCAGCCTCGTCCCCTGACACACAGGCCTGGCTTTAGGAACTTGCTGCACAGCTCTGGAGAGCCTCAGAGGTGTTCACTTCTGCCTCTGGCCCTGTGGGCTCCTCTGCCAGCTAAAGCTGGTGCACTGTGAGTGAGAATGAACTCCCTGCCCCTGCAGACAGAGCCTGGCTGCAGTGAGGAGCAGCCTCTGCTGCTGTGCTTAAACCAGCAGCTCCTGCCTCAGTCCACAGCAGAGGCTGATCTCACCTGTCACAGGTGAAGGCTCTGTCCCTCTCTCTCAGGCTGGAGTTGCAGAAGTTGGGGTCTTCCCAATGATCCTATTAATGCTCCAGGATTGGAGCTGTGTTGCTGATCCCAGCCTCACTTCTCTCCCAGGAAAAGAAGCAAATAGTTGGGATGGCTGGGAGATAAGGAATAGGAATAATGGGCACCTGCAGCAATAACTCACACTTCTGGGGGAGTGGGACAGGCTGGGAGCTCAGGCAGGGGGACTCTCACATGTCCTGTCACCCCTTGGCTCCATCACCACTCCCTTATCTCCCCGGGCAGAGGGAGCTGGTGCCTCCTGGCCAGTGTGACCAGAGAGGTTGGAATAGAAGCTGTGCTAGGGGGTCCCAGCCTGAGCAGAAACTCCAGAAAAACTTCTAATGGGTGTCGTGGGAGCAAAACCCTCCTAACCACATCTGAGATGGAGCTTGCCACATCCTGGAGGGAAGACAGAAAGTCAGCATTTACAAATCAGGGCTTGGAGCCGACGAGTGATGAAAACCTCGTGTCCCCCACGGGGGTGGGAGCTGTCCCCTAAATTCCCAGCTTGGCTGCTCTGCAAGGAATCCCGTTTATCTTCCTGACCCTATTGGCACGGTTCCCCTGGCTATCCCTCCCTGCTGCTATCTGATCTTGCACATCTCGTCCCGAATTAATGAAGTGATAACGCAGCTATCATGCAATTAATGACACTGTTGCAATGCCCGTGCTCAGGGATGCAGAGCTCTCCTCTCCCGCGTTTCCTCACTGACGTGCGTGCTGCCACTTGCACTCTCCTGCCTTTTCCCCAAGCGTTTTCGCTCTCCTCGCTACCCCTGCTTGCCTTCCAAAAACCTCCTTAATCGTTTCAGGGGGAAAGAAGTGTTTGAAGCATGGTTGTTGCTTGAACACATGGTTTGATTTCTCAGTCGTTTCTGAGCAATTTGACCTCGAGGGTGCAAGTGGGAGCAGCACTTCTCTTTTGACGGCTGGAATGGGATTTGGCCTGGATTTGGCTCTAAGCACCTATGGAAAACCAATCAATTCGGCCTGAGAACTGCTGCTAATGGGAGCATCAACTTGTCTCATGGAAGCCTTAGTGAAAATCAAGATGAATCTCCGGTGTTTAAGGGAATAGAGACCTCACATTAGGCGTGAATTGTGTTTCCCTCCGGAAAAGGAGAGGGTGTGTTCCAGAGAAATGACAACATCGCAGTGATTTGCAGCCCTGTTACCATAAACTGGGATCCCAGGGGACACCACAAGCCCAGCACAGATTTTGCAGCGTACCTGGTGCTGCTGAGGCAGGGCAGACTCCAGCTGTGGATGCCAAATCCCGTCCAGGCTAGGGGTCCGGGTCAGCGTGGAGCTGGAAGATGAAAGGAAAGGGATTGTCAGGCTGAGATAAAAGTCACCCTGGTGCTTTGCCAAATGGCACTTCAGCAGACAACTCCAGAGCCCCAAAGAGCTGTCTGGCACCACAATCCCAACCTTTCACAAGCAAGAACCATTTTTCCTGGGGAGGCTTCCCAGTGATATCCCTTCCCTGAGCTTGCAAAGTCAGGTGAAAAAGGCAAGGTAGGAACCCACAGAGGTAATTAAATTAGTTCAGCTTTCCCTCCCCCGTGCTGCAGGGTGGAGTAGGTCTGGCCCAGCAGACAGGTCCAGGCTTTAGGCACTCACTGCTCCTCCCCAGCTCCCACATTTTGCCCATCAGCATCTCCTCTCTCCAAAACACTGGCACCTTCAGCCAGTCCAGCAAGAGGCTGAGCCCCAGCACCATCCCGCCTTCCCCAGCACCATCCCCTCCTCCCCAGACTAATCAAAGTCTGTCAAAGAAGGAATTTGCAGGGTTGGACACCAGAGCAGAATAACTCCTCTGTGTTGATTTGCCAGGAGTGTTTAGAGGAGGTTTATGACCTCATGTAATTACCAGTGTCCAGAACACCTCCCCTTCCCAGGCCAGGTGGTTTCACACCTGACGCCACAGGATGTCACCTCAGTCCTGTTCACTGATGTCCTGCTCATCCTGCTGCTCTCCACCACACCCACTCCCAGTTCAGGATGTTTTGCTGACCGTGGCTTGCTGTGCTGGCCGAGCTCCTCACACCCTTCCAACCCCTCCAGCCACTGCTGGCTGGAAGGGTCGGGAGCCATCCAGGCAGCTCCTGGAGGGTCTGGGTTGGCATGAGAGGGAGATGGCAGCAAACAGAGGAGTCCCATGGACACGCAGGGTAGCTGAATATAAACCAGCATCACCCAAAAGGGACACAGCAGCTCACCCTGGGCTTGCTGGCCCCGGAGGGAGGGCAGAGGTGTCTGCAGTCACTGCTGCCACAGCAAGAGCTGCCCTTCCAGTTCCAGCCCGGCTTCTGGAGAAACACCTCTGCCCTCTCCCTGTGCCAAGAACAACCCCTGCTCCCACACGAGGCTCTCTGCTGGAGACCAGGATCCTCCTCACACACATACTGAGGCACGTGGTGGGATGGGCCTTGCCCAGCAGCTGAGTGTGTCTCTTGTTTTGCAGATCAGCAATGTGAGCTTCTTCGTGCTGTCTCCCGCGCTGCTGTACCTGAACCGGCAGTACGGCCAGAAGAGGCCTGTGCCCCTCTACACCGTCTCGGGGCTGCTCATCCTCGTAGGTGGGTGCCAGCGCTGTGGGAACACCAGACAGGTTGCCAGGCTACCCAACGTGAGACCTTTGGAGGGTCTCAGTGGCCAAAGCGCAGGGAAAACTCGGGTGGGCAACCAAGCAGCTGGGTCTGTTTGAAGCCTGCAGCCCACGGGTCCTGCCAGCTGTGGATATGCAGTTCCCAGCCCTGTAATTCCCCGTGGTGTGACTGGAACGACTCAGTCCAGCCCCCCTGAACACCAAAATCCACGCCCTGCTCTTCAGGAGTGGTGTATCTTCAGGAGCAGCCCCCAAGAACCTCCCAGGGCTTGTGGGAGGATGGAGCTTTGCCATCTCAAGGTGCCCTTGCTCCCTGCAGGTGTCTTCTCCATGTACTTCCACATGACCCTGAGCTACGTGGGACAGCTTTTGGATGAGCTCTCCATCCTGTGGGGGCTGGCTGTGGCTTATTCCTTCTGGTACCCACAGGTTTACTTCCCCAAGTGCATCAAGACCAGGTATGACCCAGAGGGACACGCTCAGGCTCTGAGGGGAGGGATGGGACACTGAGGTGTAGTGACCCCTGCAAGGGGTCAGCTCTGAGGTCACTGAAGGGCTTTAGGACCAGGCCTTCCTTCTTTTGGTGCTGACAGAGGAAAAGTCAAAACCCTCCTGTGCTGGGCTCCTCTCAGCTGGATCTGTTTGTGTTTGTGTCGCTGCAGAGGAAACTTTGCATGGATAATTTCAAAATTAATTAGGAAATGAAACGTTCCTGAACATTAACATTCAATTACTCACACTGTCAATCTGTTCCAGCATCCTCTATCATCCACAGAGATCTTTCCCTCAAGGCTGAGGGGTTTCCCATAGGACAAGATGGTGACACCCCTCATTTCAAGGAGGGCTGGCTGGGCTGGAGGAGCCCAGCAGAAAGGATGGGGCCACCGGGAGGGCATGGACCAGCAGAAATGGGAACCCAGCAGGGCTTTACTCAGAGGATGTCCCCTCCTGGCTGGAGCCAGCCCAGTTCCTTGCAAAGACCTGCTCCAAGCCTGCTCTTCCCATGCCGAACGGGAGGTCACCAGGAGTTCACCGTGGAGACACAGCTGGGGGAGAGCGAAGGGACTTGGGAAGGGATTTGCATGTGAAAGGCCCCTCTGAGCCCTATTGTTGCTCCGGGAGCCCAGATCGGTGTTTGCACAGTCCTGCCTGGCAGCCCTCCCCTGTGCAGAGCTCCCTGCCTCTGCCTCATGCCTGGCACCGCCGTGAAAGTGCCGGAGCTGCCTCCTGGGCTGTGCCCCGGCTCTGTCACGGCCCCACTGGGGAGCTGCCACCTCAGCCTTCCTGCCAGGACCCCACAGACACTGAGCTCAGCCGCAGGCAAACAGACGGGAGGGGCTGGAGAAGCTTTGCCCCTCTCCGGACAGGAGCAGGACCTTTCCCATCCGTACCCTCCCCTCCTGTGAGCCTGGGGGCCCTGACACTCACTCCCAATTCCCCTCAGGAAGCATTTCCTCTGGCTGACCGGTACCACCACCGTCATCAGCACCTTGATGTCTTTCATCAAGCCCACCCTCAACGCCTACGCGCTGAACTGCATCGCCTTCCACCTGCTGTACCTGACCTGGAGGGAGCTCAAGAAGTAAGGAGGGGGCTCAGGGCTTACCTGCAGGTCCAGCTGTGCTCCTGTTGGGCAGTGGCTCTGTCCTCAAGAGAGAATTGAGCCCAAGTCTTCATCAGCCACGTGTACTGGGGGGGACCAGGCAGAGCCCCGGCAGGACTGGGGGCAGTGGGGTACAAGAAGGACACCTGGCCTGGGTGGCCGTGCAGAATGGGGACAACCCATGGGACAGTGGTGGAGTCATCATCCCTGGAAGTTTCAAAAACCCTGTGGATGTGGCATTTGAGAGCAGGGTTTGTGCTGAGCGTGGTGGTGGTGCTGGGTTAACAGTTGGATCTCAAAGGTCTTTTCCAACCTTTACAGTTCTATGAGTCCATGAGTCTCCCCCTCGGCTGCCATCTCTGCAGCTCCTTCCCCTTTGTGGGGCATTTGGGAATGAGAGAGGGGCTGGGAGAACCCACCAGGGCCTCTGAAGAAAGACAGGAGTGCTTTGGCATCTCCCAGCATCATCCTCACACCCAGAAAGTCAGAAATCCTCTCCCCAGAGCCACAGTTCCTGTGGAAATCTGAGGAATACTCACCAGAAGGAGCTTGCTGGGGTTTGCACTGCTGCATGTGCAGGGAGGAGCCAGCCCTCGTTAAAACTTTCTGTCCTTCCAACACGATCACTCTGCTCCCTGTCCCTCGCTGTGTCTTCCAGGTGCAATGACAAACGGGTTCACCAGATGGCAAAGGTCATGGTGATGTGGTGGGTTCTGGCCATCACCAGCTGGATCAGTGACCGCTGGCTCTGCTGGTTCTGGCAGGCCGTCAACTTCCCCTACTTCCACAGCTTCTGGTAAGGGCTCCAGGAACCCCAGCCCAAACGTGTCCTGGGCTGAAAGGTCCACAGCAGAGAAACAGCAGCTGAGATGAGACACAGCTGCATTATTTCCCCACCCTCTCCCCCTTTCCTGTCACTGTTGGTGCTTCTCCTCACTCAGCCCAAGGATTCAGCCCTAGCCACTGTTTAATGTCCCTCTCCTCCTCCACACCAGCCAAGCAGTGTTTTGCAAGTGAAATGGTTCCAGAAGTCCCTCCAGGTGGGCAGCTGGCTCTCAAAGGGCTGTGGCTGCTCCCGGGGTGCTGTGTGAAGTGCAACGTCCTAGGGGTTCTTTTAGCAGCCAAACTGAAAGGCAGGGCTCTGTTTGGAGCTGGCATTTCAGTGCCTGCCCAGGTGGGGCTGCAAGTGCTGCACACTCAGATCCATCCTAACACAGCACTGGGATGGCTGGGACAGACAATGCAGCCAGGAAACGGGGAAGGCTTGGAATGAGTCCCCTGCGTCACCCAGCCCCGCTGCACCAGGAATTGTCCCTGGCCCAGCTCACAAAGCTCTGCCAGGATTTCCCTGTAGGCACAAACCCTGCAGGACCCACAGTCCCTGCAGCCCTCGTGGGACCTTTGGGGGCTGCAGCCTCAGGGGACCATGCCAGCCCTGTGTCCAACACATGTTTTTATTTTCCTTGGCAGGCACGTGCTGATAGCCATGTCCCTGCTGTACTGCTGCCCGCTGGTCATCTACTTCAACATCCTCTACGAGATGCCCTCGTTCAAGCCAAAGCTGGAATACTGGCCCAGCGACTCGTGGCCCGTTGTGGTGCCCTATGTCGCCCTGGAGGAGTCCCACAAGCAGTGCTAGAGCTGGGTGCCCTCAGGCCTCCCTGGGGCACGGGGTGTGCGATGCTCACACAGGGAACATCTCGGTTGTGCTCCTGCTGCTCCTCAGGCAGGGGCAGCGCGGTAGCAGAGGGGGCAGGGAGCAGCTGAGGCCTCGTGATGCTGGGCATGAAGCAAGGTGGGAGCCCACAGGTGCCTCGGAAGGCTCTGCCCAGATGGGTGTTCAGGGAGCTGGAGATTTCCTCCAGCAGATCCCCACGAGGAGGGGAGGGACACGGTGCTGCTTCTGTGTCCTCTGTTAGTCAAGCACCAGCACCCCTTGCTGACAAGGGCACAGCGGAGAACACTGAAGCCAAACTGGTGACAGCTGGGTTTGTTGGGGCTGCTCTAATTATTATTATTAACTCTATTTATTGATGTATGTGGTCTTGCTCAGGAGAGCTGTGCATTAAAGCTGTGGACACTGAGTTATACTGAAGCCCTTTCTTTCCCTCTGACTGCACCACATCCTCTTATCTGCCAGTCACTCCACAGCCAGGGTGGCCAAAGCTCTCTCTGACCTAGGGAGAGCTGTTCATAAAGAGAAATCCTGGGTGAGAGCCCAAAAGAGGCTCTGCTGGCCCAGGTCCTGGGGTGCCCTTCCTCAGACCCCAGTGGCCCTTGTTCCTCCCCAGCTCTGAGTCTCCAAAGGCCACCAAGGTAACTTGGAGACTCCTCTGCTTTCTGGAAGGGCTGTCTGGGGGCAGGATGAGGCAAGGAGCCAGGATGATCAAAGCTGGCTGAAGGAGGGGATTGTCCCACTCTGCTCTGCACTGGGGCAGCCTCACCTCCAGTGCTGGGGGCAGTCTGGGCACCACAAGGTCTGAAGGATCCAAAGCTGTTGGAGAGTGTCCAGAGGAGGGACACGGAGCTGGGGAAGGGTCTGAGGAGCAGCTGTGGGCACTTGGCTCGTTCACATGGAGCACAGGAGACTGAGGGGAGGCTCCTCGAGGGCTGCAGCTCCTCCCGAGGGGAGGCAGAGGGGCAGGGGCTGAGCTCTGCTCTGGGACAGGGACAGGAGCCCAGGAAGGGCTGGAGCTGTGCCAGGGCTTGGCATGGAGCTCAGGGAAAGGTTCTTCCCGCCGAGGCTGCTGGGCACTGCCCAGGCTCCCCAGGGAATGGTCCCGGCCCCAAGGCTGCCAGAGCTCCAGGAGCGTTTGGACAGCGCTGCCAGGGATGGCAGGGTGGGGTTGTTGGGGTGTCTGTGCAGGGCCAGGGCTGGGCTGTGATCCCTGGGGGTCCCTCCCAGCTCAGGATATTCTGGGATTCTGTTATCTGTGACATTAGATAAAAATGTCATTACCTTTGCAGGAACAAAGAGATGCTACAGAAGGATGCTGCTGTGCTTTCCAGGTTGTCCCCACTGTTGCTCTCACAGCCATGGGACACTCTGCTGCTCCCTAAACCTCGCTGCTCACACCGACAAGCTGAGCCTTGTGGTGGGCCTGGGTCCTGGCCCAGCCTGCAGGGACTGTCACTGGGGAGCACCAAGGCTGGCAGGTGGCTGAGGGTGGCTCCCTGCAACGCAGCCACACCAAGGTAATGTCACTCCAGGGACCATTTTTGGGCCCTTGAGAGTAAAGCAACACCAGGAGCACCCTGGATTTTATCTCTGAGGAGAAGGTGACGGGCAGTGCCTTCTCCCACGGCCGCGGCTGCCTCGTGGTTCCCTCTGCAATGGTCCCCAGGGCCACTAGATGGCAAATTTGGCTCATGAACCCCGAGCAATATTTCTTCCTGGGAGAGGGATGCCTTGCCATGGACTGGACTCCCAGGCCTGGCGCCTCTGTTCTCTCCATGCCCCAGCACCGGGGTCAGACACCTCTCCTGCAGCACGGCCACCCCTCAGACACCTGCACAAGGTGCAGGGCACTGGGAACTCGCATCTCCAGCCTGTGCATGCCCCTGTGTGCCCGTCCTGGTGCCCACGCCGTCTCTTTGCCTTTGTCTCCCCTGCGTGCCACCACTCCCACCTCTCCCCTCATCACCCCGTCTCCCTTTCGCTGACCCTCCCTGCCGCTCTCCCCCCTCCTCACCCTTTCCCCGGCCCATCACATTCTTCCCCAGCCTATTAATAACTTCTGGGCAATTGCACCGGGTCCCCGCTGGGCCCGGCCCCGCCGCCGCCGCTGCCCCGCGCAGCCACTGAACGCGCCGGCAGCAAGTTCAAAAGTGCAGCGGGGCTTTCACAGCCCCGAGCCCCGTCAGGGGGTGGAGGAGGCCGCTCCAAAGAAAAGGCGGCGTTGCCAGGGAGCCCCTGGCACAGGAAAAGGGGGTCACCTTCACCTCCGGCAGGACCCGCCGGGATGGACGGGCGCCAGCAGCCCCGCGGCTGGAGGTGCTGGGAGCGGCCGGGGGGATGAAGGGCTGGGCCGGGGGCGAGCGGGGCTAATTGGCCACCTTCGGCCATCGAGCCCCGGTGGGATGCTCGGCCCTGTGGCCAAATCCCTCCGTGCAGTATGGAAATAAGGGAGGTGTCCCCGGCGCTGCTGCCGGGAGAACAATGTTGCTGCAGTTGAGTGACTGTAACAGGCCCCGATGACAGCCGGGGCCGCGTTAAAAATGCCTATTCAAGCAGATCAAGACATTGAGAGGCCTCGTGGGGATCTGAAACCCTCGGGGATTTCTGGATGAGGCCAGAAGCTGAATCCCCAGCCCTGGGAACCTGCGGGAAAAAAAAAAAAAAAAAAAGAGAGAGAGGAAAGAAAAGAAACCCACAAAGCAGCTTTAAAAGGGCGGCAGTGCCCGAGGCTGGGCCTCCTGCTCCGAGCAGGGCTGCAGTCTGAGAAAGCAAAGTAGCCCCAAAAGCAGCCTGTGACGGGGGTCTGGGCATCCCCAGGGCTGCACAGGGTTATCTGAGGCTGGGTTTGCGCCTCCAAAATGCCCCCAGGCTGCTGGGGATGCTCTGTCCTTCCTGCCAGAAGCTGCAGTCTGAGGGGCAGAGCTGACAAACACCCCTAAAAGCTGTCAGGGGATGAAGGGATGGCCAGAGCAGTGAATGGGGAGCTCTCAGGGGGTGAGATGCTGCTGTGGCCCCTTCCCCACAGCCTGGGGAGCGGTGAGGGCTGCCGTGGCCGTGCGGGTGTGGCACAGCTCAGCCCAGCACAGCGGGCGGGGCAGGAGGAGCTGCACACCCCGCGCTCAGGGCGCCCGGCTGGGACTGGCCAAAAAGAAACCTCTCCTTAATTTTGCCACATCATGTCCCTGCTCTGGTCCTCCACGTGGCTGCACAAACCACAAAAAAGAGAGGCAAGAGAAGGAGTGGGAATGAGGAAGAGGATGGAGGCTGCTCCTGTCAGCTGATGCCAGATTAAAGAGGTTGGGAAACAACAGCATCAGTTGAGTATATTTGGTGCAATTGCAAAACAAATGAAAGAAAAACATTGATAAGGCACCAGTCCTGCAGCATCAAGGATTAACATTTACCTGTTCTGCTGCACCAGTTGCCTCCTGCTGCTTCAGATTCCCAGGATTTGGCTGGCAGACTGGAAACTTTTCAAGGCAGAGTGATTTATCTGTAAAAGATATTGCACATTCACAGACCTGCATAAATAATGCAAAAGTAATTAATAATAACTCGGTCCCTGCTCTTAACAATGCCAGGAAAAGAAATTGCTTCACTGGAGTGTCGCTTATGCCTTTTGGAAAATATCTTTATTTGTTAAGTGTCTTGGAGAGAAAGGACAGGGTAGTTTTGAAACAGGGAGTGGATGTGACAAAGTCCTGGGATTTTAGTGCCAGCCTGGCAATCTTTGGGATTGGTTTAAAGAACCTTCTGCTGGAGTCAGGTGAAAGCAACATTGATTCAGCTTTGATTCAATGTTTAGTTTTAATCTCCCATGTCTGCAGTCAAAAGTTTGAAACCATGAACACAAAGGGCTGAGAAACCCAGGAAGGAAAGAGATAAGCTCTAAGAATTATTACTTTTATAAGGCTTGTCCTTTCAACTCTCAGTGTAACTTTTGAGGTTTGACACAGGATTTCCAACCTGGGGTCTGGCAGTCCTGTCCCACCCACTTCACAACTGCTGGGAAAGAGACTTTTTCTTTTNAAAAAAAAAGATTTTTTTTTTTTTTTTTTTTTTTTTTTTTTTTTTTTTTTTTTTTTGTCTCACTGTTTTCCCTTGCTGTCCACTTTTCTTAGAAGACAAAATTAACCATAAAGGCCAGGATTTCACAGATATTGATGGCTGTTCTGGACAGGTGGAAGCTATCAGGCGCTGGCTAGCTTACAGGGAATATTGTCACTATATTCCAGGGAATGCTCTGTCACTGTTTTTGCAGGGTGTCGAGGTCCCTGCCTGTGTCCTTCTGTCTGAGCTGCACCCACAGCCAGGGCTGGGTTTGACCAGGGATCACAGAGATGTGGGGAAGGAGAAGCACAGCCATTACCTGGGCAAATAAACCAGCTGACCAAAAAATGAGGTTTTAATCAAAAGATCAAATAATCTCTTCAGCTGTTTCTGTAAACCCCTGTGGTTTGGTTCCACTTGGGAAGACATTCTCACTGCTGCTGGCAGAAGAAAAACAAGCAGCTCCCTTCTGTCTGGCAAAGTGGTTTGAATAACTTCAACTCTCCACTAATGGCTGCTATCAAAATACCTAAAATGGCAGGATTAATTTTTCTGTGCCTCCCCATTACAGCTCAAAACGTGGTTTCAATTAGGGTTGGTCTCTGGGTTTTTTGTGTTCACTTTCTGTGAACATTCAGTCGCTTCTGTCCCTGTTCACGAGCTCAGCTCTGCAGAGGTTCTTCACAGATGTGCTCGAACACAAAACTGGACTGTACTGAAATGTCACACTTTGCTTCTTTGGCACAAATATTTAACAAAAGGTGAAGATTTACCTGAGATGCTGAAATATTCAACATTAAGTTGTGCATGGGGTTATAAATTTCACAATCTGCTGTAGATACTGCATTTATTTAGATAAGACTTCAAAAAGAGACCAGCTGTCTCAGCTCCCTGAAATGTTTAAGCATATGTTTAATTTTAAGAATATGAATAATTCCATTGATATCAATGGCACTTACACTTAAGAATATATTTTGCTGAGCTGGAGCAAGGAATAGTGCCATGTAATGCCAATAAAGTGCAAATTGCAATATCTCACTAAGTGCTTTCTGGGACCAATTTAAAAATTAATCAATGAAGATCTGTCGCGTGAAAACGCAGGAATTAATATATGTGAGATTTTGCTGTTTGCTATCCTAATATTGCCAAGTATTAACATCCACCAGAGCACTGACAAGTGAAATCAACCCCAAATCTGTGAAACAGAGCAAAAATGGCAACAAGTTGCATGTGTTGTTCATCATGAATCATCCTGTCAGGCTTCACAATTTACCCATGTAACATTAAATAACATTTACCATCCCTACAGGCACACATAGAGACAGATTAATTCCAATTAAGATCTGGAATCAGATGATCTTTAAGGTCCCTTCCAAGCCAAATGCTCTCAGGGATGCACAGGGTGGGATTTTTGGGGTCAGGAGTTGGACTCATGATCTTTGTGGGTCTCTTCCAATTTGGGACATTCTGTGATTCTATGACTCTTAGTGATTAAAATATCATAGAGCAAAGGGTCAAAAAGAACATTATTTTCCTCTTTCTGCCTCTTACCCACCACAAAACTTTTTTTACGAGGATCAAATAAAAATTTCCAGGCACAAACACTTCAGCCATTTGTATTTGCCCTCATAATTTCACTCCTCACAAGTCCAACACCCCTGACATCGCCTGTGACCTGCAGAGGCCTGGGCCGTGCCCCTCTTCCCCTGGGACAGTGTCACCAAATAAATAACTCTATATCCATATGCAAATGATTGCTGTTTTCAAGCTGTTCCCCAGCGACCTCACACACTGCTCAGACGGCGCAGGAATATGTTTCCCACATATGTCAGATGTTTCGTGACACATTTCACACATATTTAAAATAGATCTCCTGGCCTATAAAAATGCCCAGGCACCCAAACCAAGCAGCCTGCACCTGCGATGTTTGCTGAGTGCACTTCCAAAACTGGGTGAAATGGGTCCAAATTATTGTATCCTTCATCCAGCTCAAATCTTGATGGTTTATAACTTTATAAGTGCAGTGGATTCACTCACGGGAGGGCATTACCTGGATTATTTGATGGCTGAGTAACAAAGGGAAAGAATTTGTTACAGCTCTGCCTCCACAGTGACAGCTCTGAATCCTCCCTGTGTTGGTCAAAACAGTGTTTGTCACATGTGTTTGTCACTTTATATTCCAGCCTGACTCTCTTGAAACTGCACTGGCTGTGCTTTTGTGCAACAAAACCCAGCTCCAGGGTGTTTGAGATGTGCCACGCTGCTGAAAAATGGCTTTGCTGCAATCAGGGGCACTCCTGTCTCACAGGTAACGATGGCACTGATAAAGCTGAAGTTTCAGTGGGCTGTATTTCAGCACGGCAGGGCCAGCCAAATGCCCTGAGTCACAGCACGTTGGCATAGCCCCCACTGCAGCGTGGGGCACTATCTGAGCTGCTATCGTACCTGATAGGTAGAGCAGGGCTCATTTGCATGCATTTGCATATGTGGTAACCCTTCCTGCAGTTGTTGTGCAGACAGGTGAAAGCTCTTTTTGCTTTTTACTTTTTACACCATTCCAGAAAAACAGTTCAGTGGAATCTATTATGGGAGCAGCTGACCCAGAATCCACAAAAAACATCAGAAATTCTTAATAATTTCATACAATCCCAGAATCAATCACAATGGCTCAGATCATTGAGTCCAGCCACTAATCCAGCAGCACCACCACTTAAACCATGTCCCCAGGGGCAACATTCAAAGATTTTTGAACACTTCCAGCAATGGTGATTCCACCACTTCCCTGGGCAGCCCATGCCAATGCTTTACAACCCTTTCTGTGAAGAAATTTTCCCAATATCCAACCTTAACCTCCTCTGGACCAACCTAAGGCTGTTTTTTGTCCTGTCCCTGTTCCATGGGAGCAGAGCCCAACCTCTGCATGGCTGCACTCTCCTGTCAGGGAGTTGTGGAGAACCAGAAGGTTCCCCCTAAGCCTTCTTTTCTCCAGGCTGAGGCTTGGGATGCTACAGACTCTGCAAAACAACTCCAGAGCTCTGGTTTTGTCTCACAATGTGCTCTGAGTGCAGAGAGCATCACACACCACCAGGCTGGGGATCCACTGCCCTTGGAAAATGCCAGTGGCTCTCAAAACCACCAGGCTGAATTACAGGGGTTGGAAATAGCAGAAACACCTGTCCCAAAAGGAAAAGGCTCCACACAGTATGGGAAGAGCTCAGGATGCTCAGAACCAGGGCAAGCATGAGCATGCAGCCACTGGAGAGCCACCTTAGAGCCTTAGGAGACTCCAAACACTGGGAGGGCCTTGGGAGAGGTTCTGGCTCTGTATTTGTAGAGTTCCATTTAATGGTTTGGGTAGGAAGGGACCTTAAAGCCCACCCAGTCCCACTCCTGCCATGGCAGGGACACCTTCCACTGTTCCAGGCTGCTCCAAGCCCCACCCAGCCTGGATTTGGACACTTCCAGGGATGGGGAAGCCACAGCTGCTCCAGGCAATGTGGGATAGCAACGCCTACTCACTTTTTGGGCTCCTCAACCCAGAACACAACTCAGAGCAGGCTCTTTGGTGCTGGTCAGATTTCCCCACTGATCTCCTGTCATGTTCTATTTTTCAAGCTGTTTTTTCCCCCTCATCTGGTATTTTTCAGTAGCCTAAAGGTTACCCTGCTGAGGGTGACAGTCCCAGTCACAAGGTGGCCTCTCTCTCATGCAGATGGGCACCTTTCAAAGACTTTGGCAGCGGCCCTGTGCAGAGCAGACACGGATTTCAGCAGTGAATCTCCCTCCCTCCTATTGTCCCACGACTGTGTTTGCTCCAGGGGCCACATGAGGTGCCTGGGCCCGTCTTCTCCAGCTGTCCTTGTGCCAGCAGTTTGTACCCAGCCTGGGGCAGATCCAGCCGGTGAAATCCTCCCCGCGGCAGGTCTGGCCAGCCCTGGCAGCCCCAGGCTGTTACATCACTTGGCCAGGCTGACCTCTGCGCAGAGCAGAGGGGAAGGTGGCCTCACCTCAATAGCCAGCGGCGGGGATTGATGGGTGTCACTTCAGCAGCCCATTGTAACGCCGAGCTCACCTTTGGTGTTAATGAGGCCCCTTCATTAACAGCCTGGAGCAGAGGGGTCAGGGGCTGAATAGTGACAGGCTCCTTTCTCCCCCAGCAAGCCGGTGCTGCTCATTCAGAACTGGGTCACGTTGGCGGGGCAGTTCCAGGACGCTTGTGCTGCCCATGTTGCATCTGCAAGGGACGTGACGTGTTTGGGACTATTCATCTGGCTCTTTTCACCAGCACTAAATACCCAGAAAGAATAAAATAAATTCTCATTGTGTTCCCACTTACTAAGAAAATTTTCCCTCTTCCTTCTGGTTCGGAGGGTTATTGTACATTTAAATCCTTCTGTGTTTTTCAGTAGCTATAGCATGCTATAATTTAGATTTTCCTCGGGCACAAAAGAACTTAGTTAAGCTAAACTGTATTACAGTGTGGGTTGGGTTTTTTTACAAAGTCCTTCATTAATAAGGAACTAAAGAATTTCCAAGCTGTCTGTAATTTTTCCCAGATGCAGCTAGTAGTTGCTAGGAGTATCTTTTTGGCAATCAGAGTTTTTGGTTATTAACAATCTGGGCTTTTGCTACACTACACCAGTGTTAAATATGTTCTGTGAACACTGCAGTGTGGAGTGTGAACTGCAGAAGGGGAAGGCAGACACCAGGCAAAAGAAAATGATTTTTCAGAAGAATAAACACTGCTGGGGTTCACAGGAGATTGAAACAAGCTCAGGATTCCCTGCAGGGATCTCAGTGTTGATTAACAAACCAGGAGCCAGCGTGGCTGCAGCCCTCACTCACAGCTTCTCCCTGTCACCCTGAGGTGACCCTGTGCCAGACACAGACCAGAGCAGCACCCAGGTCCCCCTAGAGAAACCAAATCCTCCCTCAGCTTCAGGTTCAGGACATTTTCAGAGGCTGCACACAAGGATGGGATGCTGTGGGTCCACACCAGGAGAAGGATCTCTGCCTGTTCTCACTGTTCTCACCAATTCTGGCTTTCAGCTGCAGATTTGCTCATCTTGGGAGCACCACAGAGCACTTGGCTCATGGGGTGTGCTTTGCAGAAGTGGGTGAAGAGCTCTGTAATCCTTTTGCAGCTGTAAGAGAAGGCAGTGAAGTCACTGACATCCAGACCTTGAGGATCTTTCCACTCAAGCATGCTGCACACGGGCACAAAGTGGAAGAGTGAATTTTCTCAGAGAAACCCTGCTCAATGCAAGGTTTGTGTCCTAATCTTTAAATCCTTTAGAGCTATTACAAGACGATAATTTTTCTGCACTGCCTGATTCTTTCCATGCTGGAACCAGCCTTGCTTGTTCCTTGGCTGGTGTCCAAACCACTCAGAGCCCAGACTGACCACAGAAGTCGTGGTCTTCAGTGCAAGAGTGGAAGCAGGGAAGGCTGCAACTAAATTAGTAATGAGAAAATAATAATGAATGATGAAAAACAGTGAAACAAACTTGTTTCTCCAGAGACAGGAAGGGCAAGCCACAAGCACAGACATCTGAAACCATGACAGGGACCTGCAGTCGATGAACACTTGATGTACAGCCCACCTGGCAGTGAGGGATGCTAAACCTACAGGAAAGAACTTTTGCTGAAAAATGAACAATTCAGGCATCTTGGGCTGCATGAGGATGGTCTGCAGGGGCTGCTGGGCTGTGTGTGAGGGGGTCAGTGCTGTGTTCCTGCAGAGGAAGGGAGCCAGGGGAGGGAAGAGGTGCCTGGAAGGGCAGTTTTGTCTGCAGCTGCCTGCTGCTCAGATCATTCCCAGAGCTGGGGGGGCTCTGCCAGTCTGGTGGCTGGGGGGACACCTGAGCCTGGGCTGCTCTGTCAGGACTTTACCCACTGGAGCACCGGGGCTCATCTGATCTCAACGCCCTGGCTGCTGCCCCCTTTGCTCACACTCCCCAGGAACAGCCACGTTTGGCCTGTCAAGCATCCGTGGTGTGCACGGGCAGGAGAGAGAAAGAACGTGTTGTCCTTTCCCAGGGCTGGAACCTGGGAAAACACCCCTGAAATCTTTCCCATCCCTGGCCAAGGCAGGGATAAGCGCGGTGCAAAGTCTTTTTTCCACTTTATTTTCCATCATCCCCAACTCTCACGGGACAGAACCAGCCCTTGGCATGGTCCCCTACCATGGGCCAAGCCAGATTAAACACACACCTTTCAGCCCGAGACAAGGATCTTTGAGGCAAGACTCTGGAAAGAAAAATAAAAATTAAAAAAAAAAAAAACCCAAACAAAAATGAAGGAGAGCTGTCGTGTCTCATTTGCATATTTGAATATGCAAATAAGGGCTGTTTCTTATCCATTGGCACTGGCCCTACTGTAGATGGCAGCAGCACAGCGGATCTCTGCCAGCATCCAGTGCCACAAAGAAAGACGTTAATTGGATTTGCAGACGCTCATTGCAAAGCCCAGAAGTTGCTGGAATAGGTATAAAGAACCAGGAGCTCAGCCCACGGCTGCCTCGGGTGCGAAGGCACTCAGCTGACAGCTCGTTAGCTTGAGATCTCCCTGCAAAATTGGGAGTTTGGAGAAGCCTGGATGGCTGCTGGTCCCCAGCACCCAAAACTCCCAACACGCTCCCAAAGAGCCTGGCAAATTTTCTACCCTGGCAAATTTTCTACCCTTGGCTGTGATTTTTTTTTTCTTTTTGAAGGGAGCTTGAAAAGAAAATCGGGGTAGGTTTGATCAGTGGTTGCACTGGAAGCGGTTCAGGCTGGGAACTGCTAGTGGAGCAAAGGCTGGTTCTAGGAATTTCTCTCCTTGAGTGTTTTCACAGTTGAATGTAAAGAGCCACCCCAGCACATTTGAAATAAATCCATTCACGCCACTTCATCAAATATCCTGAGTTGGAAGGGATCCACAGGGATCAGCAAAGTCCAGCTCTCCGTCCCAGCAGAGAGTGCTTGGAGCACCAGGTGGTGCTTACCCCAAATGGGACACCCCAAATTGTTCAGTAAAAATGTGGTTTAATGCCCAATTATTGGGCTGACAGTGAGGGACCTGGCTTCGGGTTTCCCATCCTGGAAGTGTCCAAGTTCTTGCTCAGATCCTGCCCCTGAAAGCTGGAGGAGTGACCCGTGTCCAAAGCAGAAGTGGGATGGCAGCTGTGTCCTGCACTAGGAGAGCACAAAAACAACCATTAACACCAGGCTGGGCAAAAATAGAAGCATGGGAAAATTGCCATTGAAGGAAATTGAAAGACAAAGCAAAATCTAACAACGTTTCAGAGGAAGAAACGGGGAATTTTTCAAGAAAAAGTTCAGGGTCTGGTGTGTCTGAACAACATCTCTTGCACAAGGTGGAAATTTAGTAGAGCAGGAGCAAACTTGGGAAGGACGAAGACATATCCAGGAAATATTCAGCCCTGGGAGCACGTAACCACCAAGGACTGTGATGAGGCTGTGAGTGAATAGCCAAGATGGGGAGGTAGAAAATAAAAAGATTTAGACCCGAGAGTCACGTGCATGGGAATAATGTTCACAATTAAAGATATCAATGAGAACTCCCAGAGAAAGAGGCCCTTTCTCAGTGGAGAAGAAAAGGGACTGTCCAAGGAGATGTCTCTTGGGACTGCATCAGACAGAAACATGGAAAATTAAAACCGGAGCACTTAAAGGAACCCAAATCAGGCTCTTTTTTGTTGTTGTTGTTGTTAACTGAAGCGATTAAGCATTTTGCTTGGCTAATATCCTCTATCAGGTTGATGAGGTAAAGTGGCTCTTTAGAACGATTTGGGAACCGATTAATCCTCGCCTGTGGCGATCAGTCAGCGACACACAGAGTTATTGGCTAACACGGGGTTTTTCTGCTGCCTCGCAGAGATCAACAAACTATTTCAAACAAGAAAGTTGCACGGAGAAAAATTCTGAGCGAGTCTGCTCGGAAACAGTCACCAATTGCACTTGTAAAGATCAGTCCCGCGTTCCTCTAGGGGTGGCAAAATTGAGAGCTATAACTTGTCACTTAAAACTCCAAAAAAAAGGATAAAACTCTCCCCCGGAGGGAGAAAGAAGGGGGAGAGGGGGAAGGAAGGCGGGAAGGGGAACTGCGGGGGAATGAGGGACAAAGGGGAGAAATGAGGGAAGTGAAGGGGAAATGGGAACTGAGAGGAAATGTGGGAGACTGAGGGGAAGAATGAGGGGAAAATGAGGGAGATTGAGGGGGGAAAGAGGAAAATGAGGGAGACTGAGGGGGAAAAGGAGAGAAACTGAGGGGAAAATGAGGGAGAGTGAGGGGAAAGAGGAAACTGAGGGGAAAATGAGGGGGAGAGTGAGAACGAACGAGAGAAACTGAGGGGAAAATGAGGGAGAGTGAGGGGGGAAAGAGGAAACTGAGGGGAAAATGAGGGAGAGTGAGAACGAGAGAAACTGAGGGGAAAATGAGGGAGAGTGAGGGGGAAAACAAGAGAAACTGAGGGGGAAAAGAAGAAACTGAGGGGCAAAATGAAGGGGACTAAGGGGAAAACATGAGGGGAATGAGGGTGACTGAGAGGAAAATGGAAACTGAGGGGAAATGTGTGAGACTAAGGGGAGAAATGAGGAAGACTGAGGGGGAAAATCTGGGAGACTGAGGGGGAAAAAAGTGAGGGAGACCAAAGGGAAAAGGAGATAAATGGAGGGAAATGAGGGAGACTTGGGAGAAAAATGTGTGAGACAAGGGGAAAATGGAAACTTAAGAGGAAATGTGGGAGATTGAGGGGGAAAAGGAAAGAAAATGAGGCGGGAAATGAGAAAAACTGAGAGAGAGTGGGGGGAGAGAAGTTGAAAGAAAATGAGATTGAGGGAGAAAATGACAGAAAACGGGATACTGCAGGGAAAATAAAAACTGAGGGGGACATGAGGGAGACTGAGGAGAAAAGGAGAGATAATGAGGGGGGAATGAGAGAAACTGAAAGAAAATGAGGGAGACCAATGGGAAAAAAATGTGGGAGACCAAAGGGAAAAGAGTGAAAGAGGGAAAGGAGAAAGAAAGAAAAAAGAGGGACATCAAAGGAAAAATGGAAACCGAGAGAAAAGGTGGGAGATTGATGGGAGAAATGAGGGAGACTGAGAGGAAAAGGAAAGAAATGGAAAGAAAATGAGAGAGTGTAGGCAATTGAAACGAGAAAGAGCAAAGGAAAAATGAGGGAGAACAAGGGAGAATAAAGGAGTAAGGGAAAACGGGGGAGAACAAGAGCAAATGAGAGAAACTGAGGGGGAATGAGAGATAGGCAGGAGGAAAAGGGGAGCACTGAGGGAAAATGAAAGACAACGAGGGGAAAAATGAGACGGGGGAACGTGAGCGTGAGGGAGACGGAGAGAAAAAAGGCGCAGGAAGGAGCGAGGCTGCGGAGAACAAGGCGAGCCCTGCCCGGCCAGCCCGGGCTACCGAGCCCGCCTCATAGGGACCTGCGGCTTCCCTCCTTTCCCCTTTCCCCACCTCATTTGTGTCGGGAATTAACACACGGTCGGGGAAACGTGGACCGAGGGCGGGATGGGAGGAGAAGGGGCGGGATGGCGCGGCCGGGAGCGCACGGCGAGGCCCACACGCCTGGTCCCTGTGTTGGTTGTGCACTAAGAGGAACATCGCGGAGAACAGGA